>CATIWQ010353313.1:0-11184 GCA_949673415.1 Euphorbia schlechtendalii
CAGTTATCATCATTTTTCTATTTGATAAGAGGTACTGACAACACCTATATTTTTCGTGAACAAGTTTTTGGTGCCATTGATATATAGCCAAACTCTTTGCGTAAAAATTATTAAACTTATCAGTAGAAAAGTGGTGAACAATCCACTAGTGATTCGTTCCTTCAATAGGTGGAGAAGCATTTACAACGGGTAGACAGTATTACAGAAAGTACCCTCCTTTGTAACTAACGCTCAACTCAGTTTGGGTACCCTTCCCAAACTAACACTCAGATTAAATAGAAATGCGACTTGGATTCAACTTATAGAAATATTGAATCTTTACAATGTTAATTTAAGTAAATCTCTCTATTACAAACAAATATGAACTTTGATGGTTGCTGATTGCTTGCGATAGAATTTCTTTGAAAGCTAGAGTAATTTGTATAGCGATTTAGCTCTTAAGAAATTCAAGGTGATTCACCAAGTTTGAACATCTGCTCCAGTCATTTATTTATACTTTGAAGCTATGTGAAATAGTCATTGCAAACTTTACAAGATTGTTGATCTTCAATTTCTCATCTCTTCTAATCTTTCAAATCTTCCCGTTGGAGACAAATTCTAGGACGTTTAGAGATAGAATTTTAAACATTGAGGCGTAATAAAATTCCATTGAAAAAATCTTATTTGTTTTTAAGCAATCTGGTTCTAAGAGAGATGCATAAGAATGCAACGTGGAGTCTTCTAATTGGTTGAACTTGCTGACATTGACAGAGTCGTGTGGAGACACTTGAGACATGGCACATAACAGAAAATTCCTTTTACTTGGACTGTAGTGAGGAATCCCTGACATTCCATACTGACACTTTTTAGCATTGTGAGGACCATTGGAATCTTCATTAATTTTAGCACCTTTTATCCTAAAAAGCAATTAAGGAATATTTCGTTCCTTCATAGACGCAGTTAGTAGCACATGTCTCATGAAGTCTCTACGTGTCAAATAAGGTGCTTTTAATTATTACTCAGCACAGAGTTAGCACAAGCTGAGTGAAATAATTCTAACCTATGTGGTACTCAACACAGACTCATCTTTTCCTACTTTAAGTCATAAGTCAATTAATTATCCAGCAAAACTGAGTTTTTCTCCCTTGAATAAACTCACGTCAGCTTTGTTTATTAAGTGTCTACTTAGTCCTCAATTAATTTCAATTTCCTAGATAGTTTGCTATTTCCAAAACAACTAAGTACTATGAAGTACTATCAACTTAGGTTCTATAATCTCCCCTATTTTGGACAGATTACAAGCTAGGTAGTAGAAGAAGTTAATTTAATAAATAGTTCAGAGATTACAGAATACTCGAAAGCAGTGTAAAACTCCCTTGTGCTGAGTGACTTCCCTTAGTTAGCTTGAGCTCCCCCATACTGAGTGAGTCTTCTACAAGCGGCTCAGCTTCCCCATACTTGGAGGATTTCTTCTTTAATTTGGGACATCGTTTTACTTCAGCTTATCTTCAAAGGATTGCTCTCTTATATGTTTTCCTATACTACATGATTAGATACACAGTAGAAACATACATAGAACATAAAAAGTTAAAAAGATCTTAACTTGAGGTAGGAACTTGTAATTTTTATTATTATATAAAAAATGACTCAGTCAGTACATAAAGTATCTCCTGAGCTAAGATTACAAGATAAGCCCTATTACAAGTCATACATCTATTCGAAACATGGCCTTAACTATTTTCTTATGCGATGAAGATGAAGAGCGATCGGTCTTGTTCTTGTCCTGATTGCTCATATGCTACTGGCTAGAAGGATGAAGCAGATGAGAATGCCTTGGAAGAGATCCCTTGTTGATATTTGTCATTCTGAAGAGCATCTTCAACTACCTTCTCCCCCTTTGCTATCTGACCTTGAACAATTTGTTCAAGATAGACATTAAAGGTGTCGAGTGCAGCTTGGAAACTCTCTTCCTGGCCAATTATCTATGGGCAAATCTCTTACTCCAGTTGCTCCTTGCCCTTGGTTGAGAGGAAATCTTGGTCATTCAGCTCTCTAAGAAGAAGATGGTGGCAGTGCGAGAGATGAGCTATCTAGTCAAAACCTTGGCTCGAAAATTGTTGAAAACACTAAAGAAGACCTCGAAAGTCCATTGCAGTTAGTGCAATCTTCAGTTGAGATTCAATATCAAGGATTTTAGGACCAATAGATGTGATACACTATGAAGTGTACTGGATATCTTTTCCGTCCAGCTCTCCCATCTTGAATAGAGATTCCACCTTCTTCATCAGATCTTTTACTTTGGTTTTTGTGACATTCAGCTTAGTGTGTATGGTCATTCCAATCTCAGTGCAGAGGGACTTTGTCAGAGGTGCACTTGGCATAGGCATGTCAGGAAAAATCTTTCTCATCACCTTCATAAGGAATTTCTATGATGAAGAAGACTTTCTCCGTTACGTTCTTAGAGACCTCTCATCGAAGAGTATCCATCTTGGTATGGAGAGAATCAATGTTCAGATTAGGGGCCTTTTCCAGCTTCTTAGAAATATCCTTTAACAGCTTTAGCACCTCATCTTACTTATTATCATGAACTAGCAAGAACTTTGACTATGATTCGACTAACTTCGCGATGTTATGGCTCACGTCCTTGGTAGATGCAACCTCCTTGGAGACATCCTCAATCTTGCAATCAATTAGTCTCTTTATCTTGGTCTACTCCTTTCCGAGCTCATGGATCTATGTCACTTGAGTAGCCATGTTGGTACTCAAGAGACTTAGCTGCTCGGTAGCAGCATCTGCGCTACTCTTTATCTTTCCTACAACAGCATTTGCCATTACTGCAGACATAGGAATAGATGTAGCAGCTACCCCAAGCTAAGCCTTAGATTCCATTAACCCATTCAGGATTAGATCCATCTTATCAATCAAGCTCTTGGCACTCTCTTTTGCAAAGTGATTTCGAATAACTAACAAGCTACCTTAATCCTCTCAAACTCTTCAAAGTATATAGAGTCACTATGCACACTTGTGTGTTATTCAAATTCCGGTAATTTTACATTAGGCTTGGATGACAAGTTCATCCATTCTTGAGCTAGTAGCAAGTTACCTACTGCTCTATCTAACTCAACATCAGTCTTGAGTGCAGGAAATTTCTTTCTTGCTAACTCTTGGATCTATCCTAAGAAAGATGTTTCAGCTATTGCTGGCTTACTACTGGGTGTAAGTGCATCACTAGCTGTAAAATTTGCCTCAGCAATCTGACCTCTTGCTTTTCCCTACTAAGCTTAATTCACAACATTGGGAACTTCCCTAACTAGAGGAGTTAAGAGGGTTGAGGATGGTTTGAAAAAAAGGTACATTTAGAAACATGTACAAGTGAAGAAATTGGTTTGAGTAGAATAGAAGGTACAATGTCTATAGAATAATTGGTTATTAGTTGAGAATGTATAGGAGAAGGGGTTGAAGAAATATGTACTAGATATAGAGGAAAGGTGTCTTGGTTATTTTTAGGTGAAGAAATGTGAATTGGGGAATGTACAGAGTTAGAAGGAGAAGGAGAAGGATTTTTCTATGTTTCAAGATCTTCTGAAGTAAAACCTGATAGAATAGAAGAATTTACAAAAGAAGGAATTTGAGGATTTATAGAAGAAGATGAAGGGTTAGGATTTTGCGAAACCTCTGGTTAGCTGTTTGACCTAAGGATGGGTTAGCTTGAGGTTTCTCATGCTGAGAAAAAGGCTCCTCAACATGAGTGAAAGTAGGAGTGGGGATGCTGGGGTCCTAAGGATCAGACTCCTCCGGAATCAAGAAAATGGTGTCTCTAGCATCCTCCTCGCTGCTCACCACCTCCGCATTCTTTTGCAGGGCCTTGTGGTGGTAGGACACTTTCGCTGAGTGCCGTTGAGTTTGGTAAAAACTTCTTGAATGTTTTCAGCAGTGTTGGACCCAAGCTAATCCTTGTCCTTAGACTTCTTGGCCTTGCCCTACTCCTTAGTATCATCTGATAAAACCTTCTAACGCTTCCTTTGGTGTAGGGACTCATTGGCCTCAGCCTCTACTTCCTTTTCAGTAACATTCTGTTCAACTTGCAGCTTAGCCTCTGCCTCCCTTTGTGTGTAGGTTTTGGCTTTCATTTCCTTCTTTGATGTTGAGCAAGAGCATCACTAGACTTGGCTGGACTCTTCCCCTTAGCCTTAGAGGAAGAAGCCTTCTGAGGTTTGGAGGAGATGGTGGTCACATTCTCCAAGATACTGATTGGAGCCTTATCAGAGTCATCACTCTCGTCAATGTCCACCATAAATTGGTCTTCTTCCTCCTTACTGATGTCCACAGGCAATACTGTTAGTACATATCTCAACTTTCACTTCTACTGAGCCTTGGTGTACTTAGCATGAACCTGATTGTGAGCTAGCCTGCTGAAATGTGACATTTCAAGCCTCTTCTTCACCAGCAAGACTATTTCACCGGACTCTTTCAAAAACTGAGCCACATTGACTTTCACTACCCTCATAATCTCAGTTATGAGGTAACCATAGTGATAGACGGTAGTCAGCTTTGTTAAGTGGTGAAGAATCACCATTGGCTAATTGAGCTTTTTACCCTCTACCATATGGTAGACCACACAACACTAGAAGTATGTTCAGTTAGTCAGCGAGCCAGTTTTGGGTAACAACAGCTTCACCACTAGCTCATGGCACATCCTCGCTATCCATGACATCCCGTTGGCAGCAATCTCCCCTGACACATAGTTTGCTGGGAGTTCCTAATCTTGGGTAATGACAGCATCTTCATCGCTAGATCTATAGAGCTGAGTGCCTGAATTAGGCATGTTGAGAATTTTCCCAATCAAATGAGAACAGATCAAGGTTGATTTGCCCTCAATTCCATCAGCAGAACATCATTAAAGCCCTCTATAGTGTAGAGATGGGTGTAGAAAGCTCTAATGAGGCCTATGATTGCAGGACCTTCCATTCTTAAGAAAGAACTAAGGTGTTGTTGCTTGATAACTCGGTGCATCATTTTGTTGAGCAGCAGGCCTTCATAGTTCACTTCATACACTAGGCTAAAATCCAAGCTATCTTCCCATTCCACTTTAGCAAGACGAGTTCCAGCTTTAAGGGTTAACTTCTCTGTCTTTCCTTCTATGTTCACCACAATCTTCATGGTAGTGGTGTTTTTTATTCTAAAAGTGGTCTTGGTTTTCACCATTTGGGAGATTTGAGAAGAAATTGATAGAAGAAAAGATTAGGGTTCGAATGCTTTGAGATTTCAAGTTCGCAGAAAGCAAGTAACCTTCTCTCTTCAACTGTTCAACTTATATAGACGATCACACCTCTCATGGATACATGTCACCATCTCAGCTTATGATGAGAATGGACGTTGAGATTGACCTCTAATTAACCGCCTTAGTAAAATAGTGAGTTTTGGTAAAAATGGTTCCTATTCAAGCGTACATCCTTTTTGAAAACATAGAGATTTGATTTTAACCACGAACTGTTCCTCACGCTGTTTCTTTAACAAAAAAAAATGTTATTCATGTGCCTTCTCATGCTTGATCTCCAACACTTAGCCAAAATTTTGAGATTTTCATTCTTCTTCTTCATCGAGGATTAGCCATACTAATCAACTACCTCAGTACACAAAATTGTTCCTTTGGCAATGGTTTGGTGAAGATGTCAGCGCGCTGCTCCTCTGATGGAACATACTCCAGCTTGACATCTCCTCGTAGCACATGATCTTTAATGAAGTGATGCCTAATATTGACATGCTTCATTCTCCCATGATGAACTGGATTCTTGGATAAATCAATTACGCTCTTATTATCACACATAACTTCGAGACAATTTGACTTTATACCATAATCTTCTAGTTTCTGCTTTATCCAAAGCAATTTTACTACACAACTTCTTGCTACTTTAGCTTCATCTATACTCAGCGCAAAAAAAGTTTGCTTCTTGCTATACCGAGAGAAAAGACACTCTCCAAGGAAATGACATCCTCCTGTTGTACTCTTCCTGTCGAGTTTGTCTCTTCCATAATCAGCATATGTGAATCCCCTAGGAGTGAAATCTAAGCTGCTAGGATACCACAAACCTACTTTAATTGAACTTTGCAAGTACCTGAGAAATCTCTTTACAGCTACTAAATGAGATTCTCTAGGATCAACTTGATAACGAGCACAGTAGCACATAGCATGCTGTATGTCTGACCTGCTAGCAGTGAGATAAAGAAGAGAATCAACGATTCCTTTGTAGAACTTGCTATCCATAGGTTTACCAGCTTCATCTTTACTCAAGATAGTATCCTTAGCCATAGGAGTGGACATTGGCTTTGAATGTTCTATGTCAAATTTCTTCAGAACTTCTCTAACATATTTGGACTGATTGATGAAAATTCCATCATTAGATTGCTTGATTTGAAGTCTAAGGAAGAAATTGAGCTCTCCCATCATAGACATCTTAAACTCGCTCTTCATCTGCTTACTAAATTCCTTGCACAGCTTCTCATCAGTTGCTCCAAATATGATATCATCAACGTATATTTGGATAAGCAACACATCTTCCCTCCTTCGCTTGATAAACATAGTTGTATCTGCTTTACCCCTTACATAGCCTTTACTGATAAAGAAATTGGTTAGCCTCTCATACCAAGCTCTTAGAGCCTGCTTTAATCCATATAGAGCTTTCTTCAATTTGAAGACATGCTCAGGATTCTTCGCATCTTCAAAACCTAGAGGCGGCGAACATAAACTTCTTCTTGAATGAATCCATTCAGAAAAGCACTTTTAACATCCATTTGAAACAATTTGAAGTTCATATGGGATGCAAAAGCATAAAGGATTCGAATAGCTTTGAGCCAGGCTACTGGTGCATAGGTCTTATAATAATCGATGCCTTCTTGTTGATTGTAGCCTTGAGCAACAAGCTAGCCTTATTCCTGAGAACAATGTCTTCTTCATCTAGCTTGTTTTTAAAGACCCATTTGGTATCGATAATTGATTTCCCTTTAGGCCTAGGAAATAGATCCCAAACATCATTACGCTTGAACTTATCTAATTCCTCTTGCATTGCGATCATCCAATAATCATCTCCTTCTAGGTAAACCCACAACTAATTGGATTTTGGTCAATTTGGATAGAATGTTCATATTGATATAACCCAATCTTCTATGCCAAAGCCACGATTTATCCTCCTTAGATACAAGATACACGTTAGTGTAGCTAGGAGATAAATCAATCTTATAAACATTATTGGTCCTAGGAATAAAGAGTATTGTTGAGTCAGTCTTACAGTCAATTACTGAGCATCCTGCTGATTCGAATATAACCTTTCTACCTTTGTTGCAGAGCTGGGCTACACTGAGCAGATTGAACTTTAGACCCTTGACAAGAGAAACCTCTTCAATTGAAGGAGAGACACCAATAGTGCCATAGCCTACAATCTTTCCTTTCTAGTTATCTCCAAAACTGACACTTCCATTTCTTTTGCGCTCCAATGAGATAAACTGGCTTTCATCTCCCGTCATATGCCTTGAGCATCTGCTATCCAAATACCACATTCCAGGGTCATCAGTGGATCTAAGGCTCACCTGTAAAATAATTACATTTTCTTAGGTACCCATGCTTTCGAGTTAGATCCTCCTTTGTTAGCAGTGCTTAAGTGTTCGCAAATTTTTAGTTATACTCGTTTCGAAAGGCTTATCCTCAGTAACTATGCCAAAAACTTGTTCCCCACTTTTCTACTGATAAGATAAAAATTCTTAATGTGAACATGTGTTGTTAGTACCACTTATCAAATAGAAAAATGATGATAATTGTAAGTATACAGTTGTGATGTAGTTTTAAAAGATATCGATCCCACAGGGAAGGAATTCGATTCTAAGGACCAACTAGAGTTACGGAACAAACAAAATAAGATAATTTGTAGGGTTTGGATGGTAAACTGATGAATAGACAGATGCATGAACAGATTAGAGAAGATGTAAACTATATAGATATTCTCTAAGAACAATTATAGTAGAGAAAAACATGCAAAATCATCAAGAATATTTCATACACTAGATAACTTTGACAAACATGATTCTAGACGCCCAAATATTCAATAATTCAAGCAGAGCAACACATGAATAACTTTTCTAAATTAGGATAAATGAATTATGACACTTATAAAAACTTGGATAACAATAATACTATACTTAGTAGGGGTCGCTCTCAAATAGCCATATTTAGCAAATTACCACTCCAAAAATGTTGGCTCACTAAACAGCGTATAATCACAGATCCAGTGATTATACAAAATCTTGTTAACCCCAACTTAAAGTTAACTTGAAAGCATATAACTTCATTAATATAAATGATGTAAGATGAAATACTCGTTATGACACATAGACATATGATAAATTTTGAAATAGAAAGTATAAGTAGAAAACAAAGTAAAGTTGTAAGGTATGCAAGTGAAAGCTAAAGTTGATCAAACCGTATTCACTCTTTAATGGGAGTTGTCAATTCTTGCAATTCTTGCATCTACTTTAAATTTGATCTCAATTCATACAAAACCTCCACTAGGATGCTATTCTTTATGAATATTGAACAAATGAATGTTGAAGAATAGTAAATTTTATTGATAAGTGCTTTGCAATTACACTCATACAACAATCGCTCGAATTTGTGGAGATATCTAGTGATCGAAATAAAAATCGAACCACTTATACATTTTTCTCACTAACACTTTGAACGTAGCGAAATCTATATAATTTTCACTTTCTATCATACACACACACTGCTATACATTGCCTACCATGCATGTCATGAAAATGGTTGGGTTATGAACCTTATTTATAGAGTGTGAAGGGTTGCATTTATCCAAATGAAGAGTTGTATCCATTGGTGAAGTGTTGCATCATCTTCAATATGATTGGATGCAAATATTAGTCTTTATCATCAATGGATAGGCACCTTTTCGTGCCTTCTCTATCCCTAAGAGGTGTCTTTTCATTTGATAGTTGGAAGTTGAGAATAGTTATCCAAAACCATCACAAGTCATGAGCGTACTTACATGTCATGATCATGAATATTGGGTTGGCAACTTTCTGCTTGTGAAGAATGACAAGTCACGATCGTGAATGTCTGTCACAATCATGATATGAGTTTTTCTTCATGATTCTTCTTTGCAACTTTGCCGATCTTTGACAGCTTTGATCCTAAGCCAATTCCTTGTGTTCCACGCATCTTTTTACACCTTTTTCACTCTTTTTACATAGAATTCCATCTTTAATCATTTTACTCCCAAGATTCACCTAGTTTCTGCACTTGCATAAAAAACAACTGCATACCACATGAAATCTTTTATATGAAGTATAAAATGACTCTAAACCATATCATTTTATGATTGAAAATATTATTAAAACAAGTGTAATTATACACTTATCATTAAGTTTGACCAGTCGTACTCATCGTAATAACCATTTTTACGCCTATAAAGAACTGTGGCATGTCCATCTTTCCCACAAAAACCACACACCGTTTTTGGTTTGGGCTGGCTCATTTTCTTCTGTTTAGAAGGATTCTTCCTCTTAGAATTACGAGTTTGGTTACTCTAAGTTTGACTGTTGGCTGGAGAAGGAACCTCTTTCTTCTTTAAAGCCGTTATCTTAGCAGTCAACTCATCTAATTGCTTAGTGAGATTACTGATTGCACATTCTTAATACTCAGCTTTTTCTTGAAGAAATAGAATATCAAGCGATAAGGAAGCATTAGTATCTTCCAAATCATCACTTCTCCTCACTATCTCTTTAATGTTTTTCATTGATTTAGTAGTCAGTTTCATAACATCAAAGAGAGCCTAGGCGAATTCATCAATAGATAAAGGAATCTCAGAATGTGCCTCAACTTGAGGGGCTTTTCCTTTATCATGCTCAGCATTTGAGTTGACAGTGAAATGATCTCTACTGGAGGTAGATGCTAAGCCTTAGCCGCAATGATTTTCAATGGACATCAAGCAGAGGTTGGCCGAATCAATAGCTTCCTCATTAGATGATGAAGATTCTTCTGAATCGCTCCTAGTGGCAATAAGTGCCTCAATTTTCTTGGAGAACCTCTTCTTGAACCTATCCTTCTTCACCTTGAAATAGCTTAACTGGATGTGGCCTTTCTCTCTACAGGAAAAACATTTAATGTCTTTGTTGTGCTCCTTCTTCGATCCTTCCTCAGCTCCTTGTCAGTGCTGAGTTGACTTGATTTTAGTAGGAAGCTTCTTCTTGTTATTGAACTTCCCATCCTTCTTAATGATGTGTTTGAAATGCCTGATCAGAAGGGTCATTTGCTCATCAGAGTCACAGCTGGTGGACTCATCTAATGAATCTGCTTTAAGGATAATGGCTTTGCCCTCTTTACCATGATTCCTCTTGGAATCATCTGAGTACTTCCTCAAAGAAATCTCATGAATTAGCAAAGTGCCTATCAGCTCATCATAGATGTAGGTCTTAAGATCATGAGCCTCCTCGATAACGCTCTTCTTGGAATCCCACTCTAAGGTAAGAGTGCAGAGAATCTTCGTGACTAGCTCCTCCTTAGTGAACCCCTTTCCAAGCCTCTTCAATTCATTAACAGTTTTAATGAATCTGGTATTCATACTCTAAATACCCTCGTTGGCGCCTATGGAGAACATCTCATACTCCCTTAGCATGAGATTAATCTTTGACTCTTTGACCTTGTCAGTCCCCTCATAGGTAATCTCCAGTTCTTCTAGATCTTCTATGTTGTTTCACATCCTAAGACCCAGTTGAACTCAGTATGATCTAACGACAATGTAAGTAATTAATCAATGCGGCATTTGTTCGCAAGGTTTTAACTATACTAACTTTGAGGATTTATATTTATAAAGAAGCAAAAAACCTTGTCTCCCACTTTCCTACCAATAAGATAAGAGTTCAAAATACGAACAGGTGTTATCAATACCACTGATCTAAATAGAAAAATGGTGACCACTGCAAGTATACAGTTATGATGTAGTTTTATAAGATATCGATCCCACGGGGAAGGAACCAGTTCTAAAGATCAACAAGAGGAACAGAACAAAAGAAAATAATGTAATTTATTTTGGAGGATTAGAATGATGGATGGATAAACAAATGTATGAAAGATTATAGAAGAGAAAAAGTATATAGATATTCCCTTCAAACAAGTATAGCACAAAAAACATGCAAAATCAT
>CATIWQ010353356.1:0-35300 GCA_949673415.1 Euphorbia schlechtendalii
AGGTTCCTTCCCTATGGGTTCGATATCTTTTAAAACTACATCGCAACTGTATACTTGCAGTTATCATCATTTTTCTATGTGGTAAGGGGTATTGACAACACCTACATTTTATATGTGAACAAGTTTTTGGCGCAGTTGATAACCAACAGTTCACGAGATTTTGGTACCATATTTGATTAAACTTATCAATAGAAAAGTGGTGAACAAATTACATCATTAATTTCTTCCTCCACAGGCGGAGGGGCTTCAGTTGTTGCAGCAACAGGTGCGTCAGTGATTGGTTCTGCCTCGAGAGTGGTTTGTGCCAGCTTTTCAGTGAGGAGCTTGATAGTGCCTATATCGCCTTTCTTCATCAGCTCGTTAACAGCCTTGGTGAAAGCTACCATTGTATCTTCCAATACTCTACCCTTTCCAGACTCTTCGATCGGGGTTATTGCTAAGATTGGTTTCTCTTCCAGATCAGCATCAATGAGGGGTTCAATCAGCTTGCCGACCTTGAAGTCAAAGACATCGTTGAATATCTCGGGCCCCTTGACTTCCTCTCTGTTCAGGATCGTCAGTTTGGGCTCTCCCAGGTATGCCTTAGTGCCTTTGGCTTGGCAGACGCTTACCATGTTACAAAACAAGGGCCGTTTGTGTTTGTACATCTTCATGCCCGGGGTGAAACCCAGGCCTAAACCAGGTGTGACAAGGATAGGGTCAATGGCCCTGATAATCCCCTGATGGTATTTTCCCAGGCCTTTACCAGAGATGAAACCCTGCTTCTTCATTTGAGCTCTAAGGCTTCCAGGGAAAAAATGATATCCCTTTGGGGTCCCATGCTGCTTTTTCTTTTCTTTAGTGGCCATTGCCAGCCTCAACCCTTTCATTGTTCTCTCTTCAAATTCAGCAGCCGCCATCATTGATTCCTCATCAGCCTCGATCGTCACCGGTCTCCCTTTATGAATGAGCTTTATCTTCTAGTGGAGAGTAGAAGGGACTGCCCCTATTGCATGGATCCACGGCCTACCTAGAAGTAACGTATAAGTTATTGGAATATCCAGCACAGTGAACTTTACATTGGAGGTCACTCCTCCAACGGTGACCTCAGCTTTAAAATTGCCTACTACACCCCTCTTCGAATCATCGTAGGCTCGGATTACCATATCAGATTTGGCGAGCATATCTTCCCTTAATCCTAGGTGAGGTAGGACCTTAAGAGGACAAACATTGAGAGCCGAGCCATCATTTACCATCATAAATGGTATTACGCGATCGAAAATCTGAACTCTGATAAATAAGGCCCTGTTATGCAACCCTAGCTCCTGCCGTAGCTCTGACTAATAAAAAGCTATGGATGGCATTTGAGGGGGGGCAATTCCTTCCCCGATGGCAGTGCACATTTCAATTACTGATGTTGTAGGTGCGGTAGGCATTTCCATCAACCTCTTGATGAGGCCCATCCAGATGCTTTTGCGATGTCTCAAGAAACCTCCAGATGCTGTATTTGGCCTAAGTTCCCTTCAATTGATTTATCAAAGGGTCTATATCTAGCATATCCTCATCCACCGTTGGGGGTAGAGGTACCTTGGGCTGTTCCCTCGCTATTTCCCCCGGCCTGGAGTCGTTGAGCTGTACAGTCTCATCCCTTCTGAAAACTCTACCACTCCAAGTGACCCTTAGTATTCCATTCTCCATTACTCTTGTTTCCCTGGAATTGACCTAAGGATACTGGTCATATCCATCCTTCGCTTGGTCACATCCATCCTTCGCTTGCTCACGTCGTCCCTTCAATTTGTAAGAATCCAAGTTTATGGGCTTCTTTCCATGAGAAATCACCTCTCCCTCACCCGAGGTTCCTTCTTTAGGTTTCCTCTTCCTTCTGGACTTGGGGATATATGCATCAAGATCAATTGGCACCCTTGCTAGTGCTTTCCCGGATTCCAACTTTATTGCGTCCCTCCGTGGTTCATCCCCCTCTACTGAGAACACTTCTGCCAAAGGATAATCTTCGGGGCCTTCATCTTCATCAACCACTGCATTTACCACCGGATTAGACCGAGATAGCATTGCTAGCACAAAATCAGTGGGTATCCTTGATCCTACTACATGGACATTATGGTGCCTGGTTGTTATCTCCCTATCGAGATGATGAGCGTGAAAAGATAACTCATCAAAATCTGGAACTGCTAGTCTTGCCAAGTGATAGAGATACCAATCTCGGGATCCCCTTATTATCAATTGTACTGCAGAAAGCTCAGATGGTCTTGGTGCCAGCACTAGATAGATAAACATCCACCGCTTTATGTAACCGGTGAGCGATTCTCCCTCCCTCTGTACACAAGCAAGAAAATCTCGCATGGTTCATTTCGGAGGTTCGAAAAATGCGAACTCTGTCTAGAACTCTGCGGCGATGTAGTTCCAATTGCTCTTAGTCTCAACTGACTGCATTTCATACCATTGACTTGCTACTCCTGCTAGAGAATACAGAAATAGTGTAGCTATCATATCTTGAGAAAGACCCTATGCTCGACACAGGATATAAAACTTGGAAAGTGGGAAGACGGTGCATCATTCCCGTCAAAAACTGACATACCGGCTAAGCTGAAACTAGCCCTCGGGACTTCTTCCCCGTTCTCTGATCACTCAATTGCTTGACTCAAATTCAAGCATCTCCATTATGTCATCAGAGTCCATCCTTGACTCAATCACCATCACATACTCCTCTCCTTTACCGGTCGATGCTTCTCTTGACAATTCATTCCTTACGTGAAGAAACGTAGGTTTTTGCCGATAAATACCAGCATCCCAGCAAAGTTGATCTCAATAGCTTTAATCTTCCCCCCGCACCCTCGGCGGTTCGACTCTTCCTCTAGCATCTTCAAAACTGGATTAGGATCGCTTCTATACCCAACCATTATAACGATTTCTCCAAGCCCTTCAGATAGGAAACTCAAGACCTTTCGCTCATCTAGCCCCGAGTTAATCATTCCTACCCTCACCTCAAAATTCGGCAAAGGGTTGCTCTTCGTGCTGGGCTTGAGTGCTGGCTCATGGATGTCCTTATCAGCCACCAGCTTCTGAATGGCTTTCAATAGGTCCTTGCAATTATTTGTCCGATGTCCCGCGGCCACATGATAATGGCAATAATTATTCTTCTCTTCCGGCTTGGGAGGGCCATGCTTCTTCAAGCTCTCTAACTGATTAAGTTCACGCATATTGGTGAACAAGAATCCCAAATTAGCAGCATATGGTGATATGCCATGATATTCTTCCTTTAGTAACCTAACAGTGGCTACCTTCTCTTCATTCTCCAATTGTATTGTCGGTTGCTTCGCCTTCACCTGCACCTAATTGGAATCATTCTTTTTGTAATAGGGCTTAGCAACCTACTGCCCCGTCTCTGCCTCCACGGCATTATAGCGCTCTATCTTCTCAGCTCGAATGAAAATTTCTTGATAGCTGTGGAAAGTTTTGGATCCCAGCCTCTTCCGATAAGATGGTAGTGCACCATCTAATAGCTTCACGATCATCTCCGGTAAAGATAAGCGAGACTATTAAAGTACTGAACCCATAATGGTCCACCATTGCCTAGGAAAGACATCCCCAATCATAAGCTACCTCTATCGGTAAGTGATTGTACCACTCATTTATCGGGCTTTCCAACGTAACAATAAACAGTTTCACCATCATTCGATCATTGATCCTTAGAGCCCTCATTACATTCTGATAATACGCAATATGCACATGAGAATCAGTGTTGCCTATGTACTTCTCAAATTGAGGCATAGCAAAGGTCGGTGGCAAAGTATCCTCATCTCCAACTGTGGGCTGCACCAGGATTGCACCCCTTTGCCCCTACACATGAGTGGCTAAGAAATGTCTCCAGAGTTCAGCCATTCCCGGCTGTTGAAGGATACTATTTGGGGTTTCCGAGAAGCCCCCATACAATGAACTCGGGTATTATTACCCCTGACCCAAAAATATCTGAGAAGGTCCGCCCCAGCTGGGCACTGAGGGTTGAGCCACCCCTTGAACAAAGGGAATATAATTCGAAGAGGGCCTAATTTCTGAAGGCCCTCCTGCCCTTGGTGCAAACGAAGCATGCCCCGGCTACCCTGGGAAAAACTGGCCACCCATCTATGGCTCATACACTATTTGTGGCTGACCTTGGCCAGAACCGAACTGATAGATGTTAGTGGTGACTGCTGCAGAACTCGGAAATACAGCAATGGAAGATGAGGATCCTCCTGGTAGGCTTGTGCCTCCGACATTTGGCACTACATCATTTTCCCTATGCTCAGGCTGTACAGTCCTGGTACGGCGGTCAAGGATTGATGCAAATTGCTCGTTATTAGCGAAGGCATTCATTGCGGCTGTAATCTCGGTGCTCAACAATGATTGGTTGGCTGGTGGGTTCTAACCCGCCCCAAGAGTCTGCTCGTTGATCACATTCTCTTCTTGTTGATTAGACATGTTGTGGAAATTATGAGGAGTGTCTTGATCTGAATCAGAGCTAGAGTCAGTGTACGGAACTCCTTCCTAATGAGCCATGACTGGAGATAGATGGACCAGCCGGCCAGAAGCCCTATTCTAAGTTTTCTGAAGAAGTGGCTTCTTCCTAGCTGACACACACAAGGAGATCGTTAGGGAATGCATGTAAAATAATGATGTGTGATTGATGCGTGAGATGTTTAGTGTTATGGCTGCGGAAAAGGGTTAGCGTGCTATGATGTAAGATAAAATTACACCCAACAAAGAACAAAATCGTTAGTCCATGCGATGAATGAAGGTCCATTGGTTTTGAGATCTATATCCTATCCTTTGGACAGTGTAAAGTGGAATGATGTAATGAAGTGGCCTAATTACCCGTGCGGTGATAGGTCAAAGGTTTGAGAGCTAACTCCCTTTATGTGTGAGTAGGCTGTGTGACGTATTCTAGTGTAAGGTATTGTTCGCCACTTTTCTACTGATAAGTTTAATCAATAATGGTTCCAAATCTCATGAACTATTGGCTAATAACTGAGCCAAAAACTTGTTCACAAATAAATGTAGATGTTGTCAATACCCCTTATCACATAGAAAAATGATGATAACTGCAAGTATACAGTTGCGATGTAGTTTGAAAAGATATCAAACCCACAGGGAAGGAACCATGTCTAAAGATAACTCGAGAAGCATAAAAGTAAATAAAATAAAAATAGATTAGAGATTTTTATGCATAGGAAGATTAGAATGAAAAGTTTAGTACATATTGATGTGATAGATTAGAGACTCTAAATAAATAGATTTTCACAATGAACAAGTATAGCAAAGAAAACATGCAAGATCAATGAAGATGTTACGACACACTAGACTAATCTAACAAACCGGTTCAACACACTCAGATGTTCAATAATTCTCCGCAGAGCAACACATGAAATAACTTTTCAACGTCTAGTGCAAACGAGATAAGACTGTTATATAAACCTGGACAACATCAATACTATGCTTAGTATGGGTCGCTCTCACATAGCCACATTTAGCAAGTTACCATTCAAAAAATGTTAGCTCACTAAACAGCGTTATATCACAGATCCAGTGATTATACACGATATTGTTAACCCCGAAACTACTCTTAAAATTAACACCAACGCATATAACTTGATTAACATAAAAGACTTAGCACGAAATACACATTATGACACATAGACATATCATAAACTTCGAAATAGAAAGTATAAGTAGAAAGCCAAGCAAAGTTGTAAGGTATGCAAGTGAAAGCTAAAGTTGATCAAACCATATCCACTCTTTATTGGGAGTCATCAATTCCCGCAATTCCTGCGTCTTCTTTGAATTTGATCTCGGCCCATACAGAACCTCCGCTAGGATGCTATTCTTTGCGAATATCGAAGAAATGAATAATGAAGAATGAAAACTTTTATTGATAAGTGATTTTCAAGTACACTTATACAATAATCGCTCGAGAATATTGAGAAATCTAGTCATCGAAACAAGGATTCGAATCACTTAAACAATTTCTCACTAACACTTAAGAACGTAGCAAATCTAACTATACACACACTATATCACTCTATCACTTTTTGCACTTTTATCTCCACACTATCCACACTTGATGCATGAAATTTGTGAAGAATTGGAGCCCTATTCATAGAGTTTGAAGGGTTGCATCTATCTAAACGAAGAATCACATCCATTGGTGAAAGATTGCATCTCTTCAATGTGATTGGTTGAGAGGCTTTATTTCAATCCACATTGGATAGGCACCTTTTCATGATTGGTTGACTCCTGATAAGTGTCTTTTTGTTGGTTGTTGATGGCGGTTGCTCATGCTTATTTGGCAATTGGTAGTTAAGAAGATAATAATAGAAAACCATCCATGTCACGACCGCAATGTGTGATTCACGACCGTGAACCTTTGATTGGCATATTTCTGCTTCAGAAATGAACAGATCACGATCGCGAGGTATTATCTTGACCGTGAAATGAGTTTTCTTCATAAATCTCCTTGTAACTTCATTAATCTTTGATAGCTTCGATTCTAAGCCAAATCTTCAAGTTCCACGCATCATTTTGCACCTTTTTCACTCTTTTTTCATAGAATTCCAATTTAGTTCATTTTACTCCCAAGATTTACCTAGTATCTGCATTTGCATAAAAAACAACTACATACCACGTGAAATCTTTTATATGAAGTATAAAAATGAATAAAACTATAGTGTTTATATTATAAAATTAATATGATAATAAGTGTAATTACACACTTATCATACCCCCACACTTAACTTTTGCGTTGTCCTCAAGGTAAATTCAACAGAAGTGTATAAATTTGGTAAACAAGTTAGTACCTTATTTGGCAAAAGACTATTGCAGTGAGTATCACATTCCACGTTGCAAAAGATTTCAAGAACAAGTTCGAAATTTCACACAAATTAGTAATGTGCAATTTATATAGCTCAGTTGCGTACCTTTTGTTCATAATGGAGAGTCAACCGAATCACATCTTCATATAAGTGTTATATGCATATTCGAATATTACCTTCTCTTAAGCATAGTATAAAGTATAAAGGACATAAAAAGCACACTTTGATTAATTTCTCTCAAGGCATTTTTAGGTAACCTAGGATGCTAAAAACACTCACAGTGGTAGCATTTTATGCTCTATACCACTCTCCCGTTTTTTCAGTGGTTGCATTTTATGCTCCATACCACTCTCTCATTTTTTTCTTTTAAGCAAATGTTTTTGAAGTACTTTGTACTTTGCACCCATTTTTCATGCTATGTTTTCTTTTCTTTTTTTTCACTCAATGAATGGTTGCAGTTTCTGCTCCGTACCATTCCTCACCTTTTGCATAACTCATTGGTTATCCTCTCTTTCTTTTGATTTTTCATTAATACCCTCATCCTTTATTGATCAAGTTCAAAGTATTATTGCTATAGTTTCCTTATACTTTAAACATACTCAATACTTATAGGACCTATTCAAGATTTGCATATAAAACTCATAGTAAGAATACCATTAGATATTACTCCACTTAAACTTATCATAAGCATTAAACCAAAACTATATAATTTATACTAAGTCATGTTGCATCGAAATATAAATCGAAACTTACAAGGAATTGTTGCTTTCGAATGTTACTCACCACTCATCCTTGCCAATAATGTTGTGCTACTAATGCTCAAA
The DNA here is from genome assembly GCA_949673415.1 of Euphorbia schlechtendalii. Taxonomy (NCBI): domain Eukaryota; kingdom Viridiplantae; phylum Streptophyta; class Magnoliopsida; order Malpighiales; family Euphorbiaceae; genus Euphorbia; species Euphorbia schlechtendalii. The sequence continues at coordinate 7,667 of CATIWQ010353356.1, forward strand.
TTCAACATGTGCTCAATTTTTGCACTAATATCAAACTTGTAAAACCTAACACTCATAATAACCTTGGACAATTGTTAGTAAAGTATAAGAAATGATAATGTATAACTAACAAAATATCAAGAAAAATTTTCAAATTTCTTTGATTTTTTTAATTTTTATTCAATTTTTTTGGATTTTACGGGATTTTTACAAATGCCCCCCCTCACTTAAAGAACACAATGTCCTCATTGTGAGACATTATAAAAATAAAAACTAAACTACTAAAGTTAAAGCTAGTCTAAAAATAATTGAAATTAAAGCTAAGGAAAGATAAAACCCGTTTATTGTGAAGGAGAATCCGGTGGACTAGGAGTGAATTGACAATTTTGCTTTCTAAAGAATGAAAGTAATTTTCAAAGCATTGATTTATTACTTTTCTTTAGAATCTTCATGTCTCTCTTCATGACTCCAAGTTTCGCTTGCATGCTAGCTTTCCAATCTTCTAGAGCTTCTTCATCTTCATTTTCTTCTTCAACTTCGATCATCAATTCTTTTCCTTTGCGGCGGTTCATGGATGGATTTGATGGTCTGATGGAAGAATCTTCTTGAGTTAAGTTGAGCTTCTTGGTGCGGTTGGAGTAGGAATAAAAAGAATAAACACCATCATGCTCTTGGAGTAATTCGGTGTTCTTCAAATAATTTCCATCCATATATCAAAAATACTCACCCGGTTGTTGAACATAGGGGAGTTCACCTCTTGCTCCCAAGACTATGGCGATGATAATTTCGGCCGCTCCAATTTTACTCCTCATGCTCATTGAGTTCTTCTTCATCATATCCCAAATTTTATCCACAATTTCTGCTTTTTGCTTCATCATTGCACATGAAAGAACAAACAAGTCCTTCTTTTTAACTTTAGCATTCTCGACTCGATAAAATACCGAAGTGGAAAGGTATTTGTGGAGAAGGAGAATACATTCATCCTTAATGAGTTTGTTAGGAGAATTTTTTGGATCGAAGACTCTCTTACCCGACAAATTTGCCCAAACTCGGTTAGGTTGAAATGAGTCCGTAATGCTTACTGAATTGGCAATCTCGAAACCGAACCAATCACCCATCATCTCTCTTGTGACGGTGTATTGCTTTCCTTGATTCGAAACTGAATCGCCCTCTTCCTTGAATCTTCATAATTGAATGTTACCAAACATTCGCGAATCCAATCTCGATTTTTTGGGAATCGCATATCCACAAATTTTGAAAGACCTAGAACTGAAAGGTATGTCTCCATATCTTGTCGGAGATTAAGAGTTTCCAACAAAACCAGATCGAGGAATATCATCCCCGATGATATCCAATTTGCTTAGTTTTTGAAATCTCTTACCTTCTTCTCTCGTCCTTAACGGGAATGGATAACCGAATTCTTCTTGAATCGATTGTGTACTTCTCTTTTGTGCTGCTCTTTTCACACGAGTCATGTTGGTTTGAAGATAAAGGAGTGAAAATAAAAGTTTAGATACTTGAATGTAGAAGATTAGAAATTTCAGAAATTTTGGAGGCTCTTAGAAGGTATGGTGTTTAGGGTTCAACTTGGATCTATTTATAGAGATATATTTGGTCTCTAATTGGTCATTAATGGGATTATAGCCATTTGGGGTCAAAACTAGCCGTTAATGGTAGTTTAAGCCATCTGTCGCGTGTCATTTCTCGAGCTGTAACGGTTATAATTCTGCCGTGTCGCGATCGCGAAGGCCAGTCACGATCGTGACTCTCCTCATGAACAAAACACAAACTTCTATTCTCCAGTGATCACGAGAACAAAATATGTCGCGGTCGCGATTCTCTTTATTCTTCAAATTTCTTCAATTTTTAGACTTGCACCTATAAAAACTTAGAAACACAAACACTAACATAAATTTGTTAAATATAAACAATAAATATTTACTATAGTACCTTGAGAATTCATGGTGAAGATAGTAATTGAACATCGACGTCTTGATTTTCAAATAATTTTTCATTTATATTAACAAAGACTTACAAACAAACAAACAAATAAGCAAACAAACAAACAAACAGACTATTAAACAAACACAACCTAAAATCTACCTATACAAATTTTTCTAAAAGGAGAAAAGACATGAAATTTATTCAGGCGAGAGTGATTCTATCATCCGATCGATCTTGTAATGTGACTCACACCGATCTCTTTCAACATCACATACTAAAATATGGATATTGCTAATCTTGCGATGAATAGAAATTTGATCCTCCATTAATTCATCCAACTTTCACTTGAGATTGGTTGAACTACTTCCTATGTTTCTATCAATTTCTCTTTCTTTCTTTTTATCAGCCTCAAAGCGTTCATCCCATGATTTCCAATCATAGGTTATTCCATTCTCTTTAATACACTTAGTTAGAATCCCCTCTTGAAGAAAACTTTCGTAGTTAACTCCGGAATTTCACTTCACCAGTAAAGATATCTCCACAACTTGGCAATCTCCCAATTTGTCCTAACAAATTTGCCATAGTTCGACACCCGTATGCTATCCTTCTAAGATCAATTGCGGCAGACATAAGAGTCCCCATCATAATCCCTGATACATCCATAGGTAAGCCATTCCAAACTGCTTCCAAGACAAATAGTTCTTCAAGAAAGACCAAGTCGAAACTAGATCTACCAAAAAGCACACTACTTAAATAGAAATGTAGAGCAAACAAACAGGGATCTCGGATCCACCGGCTATAGGCAGATTCCTGTTTGTATTCATCCTTTCTAGTAAGGCGTTTCCAAGTTGGTAGAGGATCCCAACCAAGAGGCATTTTGTAGTAGCAATCTTTAGGGAATCCTAAATTTTGCTCCAATTTCTTCCTTGATACTTTATACTTCTTTCCTTGATGCCGATACTCTAAACATTTCATCTTAGAATTTGTCCATACTAGCGAAATCAACACTTCCTTACAGTTATCTTCACTGTTCCCAATGTTCATAGATGAATAGAGAACCATGTTTAGGATTCTAAGGTAATACATTACCCTCTCATAGATTCCTAATTGAATGAAACTATTCTTATGAATGACATAAGAGCTAGTTAATCTGCATCTCTAATGGTTTCAAAATGATCACCTTCCTCTCGAGAATGAATAAGAAACGGTGCTTCATACCATTCTTGCAGGTTTGAAGGAGGAATGAGAAAAGATTTGTTTGAGAGACTCATTTTGATGAAGAGGAATGATTGATTTCAAGGTTTAGAATAGAAGGTTTTGATTGAAAAAGGATGAATTTCAGATAACTGAAGTGAATAGTTATGAGAGTTACAACCTATATGTAGAGAATGAGAAAAACTGTTTAGAAACTGGCAAAACTGATGTAGTTAATGCGCATTTCACGATCGTGATCCTTTATCGCTAGCGTAACTAGCAGAATGTTTGAAAAATAGAAAGATTGTAGAGGAATTCATGAGTGCGATAGACAGTCGCGAACGCGAATAGGAAAAATAGAAGAAAATCTTCTATTTGTCAAGAATTAAGATGGAAAATTATGATGTATCACCCCAAAGATGATTATTTCATAAACTTTTCGTAACTAGAATAAAATATAGAAAATTGTATAGTATAGGAAACAAAACAAATAAACAATATCTTCAGAACTTACTTGGCTTCCCAACAATATCTTTGGAACTCATTTGCCTTCCCCGACAACGGTGCCAAAAACTTGTTCGCCACTTTTCTACTAATAAGTTTAATCAATAACAGTTCAAAAATCTTGTGAACTATTGGCTAATAATTGCACCAAAAACTTGTTCACAAATAAATGTAGGTGTTGTCAATACCCCTTATCACATAGAAAAATGATGATAACTACAAGTATACAGTTGCGATGTAGTTTTAAAAGATATCGAACCCACAGGGAAGGAACCAGGTCTAAAGATAACTCGGGAAGCATAAAAGTAAATAAAATAAAAATATATTAGAGATTTTTATGGATAGGAAGATTAGAATGAAAAGTTGAGTAAAATAAAGATGTGATAGATTAGAGACTCTAAATAAATAGATTTTCACTACGAACAAGTATAGCAAAGAAAACATGCAAGATCAATGAAGATGTTACGACACACTAGACTAATCTAACAAACCGGTTCAACACAATCAGATGTTCAATAATTCGCTGTAGAGCAACACATGAAATAACTTTTCTAAGTCTAGCGTAAATGAGATAAGACTGTTATATAAACCTGGACAACATCAATACTATGCTTAGTACGGGTCGCTCTCACATAGCCACATTTAGCAAGTTACCATTTCAAAAATGTTGGCTCACTAAACAGCGTTATATCACAAATCCAGTGATTATACATGATATTGTTAACCCTGAAACTACTCTTAAAATTAATGCCAATGCATATAAATTGATTAACATAAAAGACTTAGCACGAAATACGCATTATGACACATAGACATATCATAAACTTTGAAATAGAAAGTATAAGTAGAAAGCAAAGCAAAGTTGTAAGGTATGCAAGTGAAAGCTAAAGTTGATAAAATTGTATCCACTCTTTAATGGGAGTCGTCAATTCCCACAATACCTACCTCTGCTTTGAATTCTGTCTCGGCCCATACAGAACCTCCGCTAGGATGCTATTCCTTGAGAATATCAAACAAATGAATATTGAAGAACGAAAACTTTTATTGTTAAGTGATTTGCAACTACACCTATACAACAATCGCTCGAGAATATAGAGAAATGTAGTGATCGAAACAAGGATTCGAATCACTTAAACATTTTCTCGCTAACACTTAATAACGTAGCAAACTCTCAATCTATACACACTGTATCTTTCTCTAATTGCACTCTAATATTTTCCTCTCTGGTGTTGCACTTCTTGAATGCACGAAATTGAAGAGGATTGGAACCCTATTTATAGAGTTTGAAGGGTTGCGTCTATCCAAACTAAGGGTTGTGTCCTTTGGTTAAAGAATGCTTCTCTTCATTGTGATTGGTTGAGAAGCTTTGATATAATCAACAATGGATAAGTACCTTTCCATGATTGGTTGACTCTTGATAGGTGTCTGTTCATTGGTAGTTGATGGCAGTTGATGGCGGTTGATCATGCTTATCTGGCGGTTGTTAGTTAAAAAGATAATACCAAAAAACATCCATGTCACAAACGCGCTATACATGTCACAACCGTGAATCTTTGATTTTCTATCTTCTATTTCTAAAGTAAACAAGTCACGACCGCGAATGATTATCACGAACGTGAATTGAGTTTTACTTAGAATTCTTCTTGTAACTTCACGATCTTCGACAACTTCGATCCTAAGCCAAATCTTTAAGTTCCATGCATCATTTTTCACCTTTTTCATTCTTTTTTCATAGCCACTTTTGATCATTTTACTCCCAAGATTTACCTAGTATCTACATTTGCATCCAAAACAACTTCATACCACGTGAAATCTTTTATATGAAGTATAAAAATGATTAAAACTACAGTGTTTATTGTATAAAATTAATGTGATAATAGGTGTAATTATACACTTATCATAATGACATTGGTTAAAAAACTGAGGCCCAAAACGTTGTTTTAAACTGAATGTTATTGCTCGATTTTCCACCAGTGCCAGTTGCAGAAGCTTTCAGTTTGACATTCAAATTTGTCTTTCTTAATGAGAAACGTATGACCAAGTTTGTCAACATAAATCATCGTCTATCACTTTTGAACGAAGGTAATTTACTATATAGTAAGTAGTTGATACAAATATTTGGTATGTTTTTATGAATGTATCACTACTTGTTGAAAGAGGAGAATTTATATGTGAAACATGCTACATAAATTTTAAAAGGTGGTCTCAGGGTTATTTTTTTTGAACATCACTACAATTTTATATATTCGAGCGACACTAGGCGGACAAAGCGCAGAAGGGCTCAAATTCCCTTGCATAATCCCTTGCAAATATCCAAAAGTGTTGCTAAAGCTTAGAAAAGTTTTTTCAAAGCTTGCTAAAGCCCATAAAGTGTTGCTACATCAATTTATTTGTTAGTTAAATTTATTATTTTAATTCATCAATAAATATTAAAATTAAAAAATACTAATTCGTCTAGTCCCCGCCTAGACCCCCGGAGACTCTAACCGATCAACTAATGCGTTTTAAAATACCAGTTGATTGCAATTTGTTGGAAATTGACTATAGAAAGTATTATTTATGTCATGAATCATATAAGATCTACAATTCACCATCTTCACCTATTAACATAAGGGAAATACAACAAAACAATTTATTTTTGCGTTTACATACAAAAAGATTCATATGTTATGTTTTTACATAAAAAAGTTTTGTAATTTTTTTTGTTTGAATTAAATTTTCAAATTTTTGTTGTTACTTAATATTTTCTTATACCGGGCATAGACTTTTTATAGCAATTTTTTCCTACTTTTTTCATGAAGGCTTTAAGAGTGGCATAAGGCCTTTATACATGTTATTTTCCATTAATTTTCACAATTATTTTTAAAATACTTGCAAAACCATCGTTCGAAGGTCTTATACTTGGTATGAGATGATTTGTCATATATAAAACTATAACATGAAGACCTTATACGACCTGTTTTTATTTAAAAGCATAAAATATGATTTTTTTTATGTAAAAGAAGAAATAAATTAGTTTTTTTTATTACATTTCCATAAAAAGCCCTTAACTGAAATTGTCAGGTTTAATGGTTTCTATACATGGTATCATAGTTTCTTGAACCTACATGGGTTTGTGATTAGAAGTCTTGATTTATTATTATGTGTGTGTAATATAATTTAATATAATGTAATATAAAAATAATAATATAATATAAAACAATACAATACAATATAAAGGAAACACAAAAGTTTGTATAGATATTTGAAAAAATAAACCCTGAAAACTTGAACATGAATATAATTTGGAGTAAATAGCCTAAAAAACTTGGACTTTGTAAAATGAAATATCAAAAGAACACAGAATGGGTAGAGGTAATAGAATCATTGTCAGCATCTAAAATTGGTAGGGTATTGTGATTAGAATCAACAACATCAAAGCTTTTGGTAGAAGAAGAAGATCTCTTATGTTCACCAATTAGTTGAATTGATAATCCTCTTGCAACACTATTAATTTGAGCACCACCTCCTGACCTTGATTTTGGCCTATCTCTACTCACTGCCGCTCTTCTGTTCACAACACACAAACCCATTAATTGTTACTCTACTCGAACACACTACTAATTCATTTTTGAAAATCAGTAAACTTGAATAAAATGAATTCATCAACTTACATAATTAGAGGCTTTTTATTTGAGGCTTGGAAATTGGGAATGAAACAGAAGCTGCTGCTACACACAAAAGCCATTTATTTATGATTAGATATGATCCCAAACTAATCAAATGTTTTGCAAGTGATTTTCAATGGCAGAATTTTGTCTAAATTTATATGACATGATAACTAGCCTAGTTCACTCTCTTCCTTTTGTACTTTCCTATATTTTCCTTTGCAAAGTCAATATATGATCGTTTGTTGATTATACTAATCTCTTGCGTGTTTCTCATTTCTCTCTTCAGGAATATATATAATTTCATAGGAACTATATAATATGAATTCATTCTCATTCATTATGTAAGAAAAGAAATTAAAATAATAATATATGAAATAATAATATTAGTTGTTAGGATTCAAATTCCCTGACTTTGGAAATCCAAAGTCAGGGTGCATTCTGATGAATCTGGGCCGACATCAGAATGCACCCTGACTTTGGTCATCAGAATGCACCCTGACTTTGATTTCCAAAGTCAGGGAATTCAAATCCTAGTTGTTAGCAGTTATTGTAAATCCACGGCGTGGAACAAGAGTTGGTGGGGATTGTCTTTTTGTCTTCTACTTAACTGTGTTGACCTTATCATTCCTATATTATTCACATTTTAAAAATATGTTCTAGCTGTGTATACACGTAGTTTTTTATTTAGTTAGAAAAAATATTGATCATGTTGACTCCAATCCTTAGCTAGTTATTAGCTATGTAATTAAAATCACATCGGACTGGTTGATTTTACCAGAAAAATGGTAAACTGGTAATAAGTTTGATCCGATTGAAAGGAACAATGAATGAGTGTAAAACTGGGTTTGAATTGGAAAAATAATAGACATATCAGTGAACTGGCCAAAATCATAATTTTATTATTCTTATGAATATTATTTAATTGTTTATTATTTATGTTACATTGTTAGTACTCCTATATGGTAAAAAAATTAGCTTAAACATTGAAGGACTAAACAATGTTTTTTAGACAAAAACGGTGTAGGTCATTACATAGCTATGTGTCTTCACGATTGATTCATTTTCGATGAGATGACACCTGAAATATCAAAATTCGCCAACGCATAAATTAGTCACTTTTACGATCCACCTTCTTCAAGTACTATAACATTTTCTCGTTCTTACGTACAAAAGTGTGGTTGTAAGCATTTGAAACCAAATTTGGAAATAATGTTGGTTCTAAAAATGTGCATTTTAAATACAGTTTTTAAATTTTGCTCCTAAATGAGCTTTTGGACCGGAAATTTTGTTTTCGCAGAAGCATTATTGCTATTAAACATATTTTTGTTTGTCGTAGTTTATAGTGACTTTGTTTTTTTTAAAATACCCGGGCGACGGAAAAAGTAAACGAAAGAGCTTTCTACCATCGTTAAAAACTTCACCAAGGTATGATATTCTAATTAATAAAATTATTGACCTCAAGATGAGATCAATATAAATTTAATTATAAGAAAGTAATATGTCTGGGAAATTAAACACATAAGAAACCAATAATTGTAGACACCGGTTTCTATGTTAAAAAACAAACCAACAAAGATAAATACATGAGAAAGATGATCTTCAATGCTCATCACTCCCTTCAAACACGAACTTGTTTCTCCGTTTCCTAACGCCCATGCAATAAAGAACCGCAAGGACGTTCCAAAATCACTACTTGGTCCTGGAGTAAAACAACCATGCCACACTTGAAAGAAATCGAGTCCCGAAAATGGCATGATCACCGAAACGCCAAATAATCTAAAAGCTTGAGCACATATCTTGTAACTTTCAATGCAATGAAACAAGGAATGATCAACTATTTCCTCTGCGTCACAAAATGGACATCTCCCATCTGCAACAACACGACATTGGTGATTATAGAGGAACGCCTTTGTTGGTAATCGTCCATGAAAGACAATCCACCAAAAGAATTGCACTTTGGGCAAAACGCATGCATCCAAATCAACAAGAAATCAACTCTCGGTTTAGGCCTATGTGTGTAGAAACCTAAACGAAAAGATGATGCCGAGAACCGCTTTTGATACCCAACTCCCATTTAAATCGATCAACACCCTCCAACAACTAACCTGTCATTCCTGCCAACTCAAAGACGCACCATTCACAGCCTGAAATAACAAGGGACAATACTGAACTAACCAATTCTGAAGCTAATTGCACCTCTAACTGCTAGAAATTCTGAAAGTTCTCTTCCAAAATGGTCTCGAGAACGCTGCATTTCTAAAAATAAAAACACACCCCTCTTGCACCGAGCAATTTTTCTGATTACACAAGGTAAAAAGAACGGGAAATAGAGAAGTCAATTTCTAATTCGCAATCCAATTATCATGCCAAAACGAACTTCTCATACCATTACCCACCTCAACACACACATTAGATGTGAAATAATTCTAAAAGTACTCATTCTTAATGCAACACAAGACAATGTCATGCCAGATATACAATAAACGTCTCCCCTCAAAATTTTCTAATGACTACCACGAAGAAAAACCATAGTGTCTAACACAAAATTCATGTCCATGGCCCAAAACTCAGATCTTTCAAATCCACTTCGACAATAAGCTGCAATTGACAATCTCAAAGTCTCTAAATATAACCCAACCAAATTCTTTGGTAAGTTTATAATCTCCCAACTTACCCTACTAATTCCCCTTGAGTTTGAATCACCCTTCCACAAAAAATTTTGCATAAGTTGAACAAGCTTGTCATTCAACGAAGATGACATTTTATTCAACGAGAGTAAATAAATCGGTAAAGACGTAGGGATGACTGCAAAAGTACCACCTGAACAGCATAAAATAAACATAGGCCTTTCCAACTAGATAAACGATAATGGAACTTACTAATCAACGAGTTCCAATAAGACACCAAAATGCATCTTAGGCTAACTGGCATGCTAAGATAACTAATCGGGAAGTCCCCAACTTTACACCCCAACATATTCCCACATGATTGCAACATCATATCATGAACATATACACCCATGATAGAACTTTTATTATGATTAATACGTAGTCCAAATATCAACTCAAAGCAACATAAAATGCGCACAAAAATAGGTAAAATAGACTCATCTATAGGTAAAAAGCATATCATATCATCGGCAAATTGAAGGAGAGAAATATCTATATCAAGGCCTTCAATACTTAACCCAAGCAAGAGCCCATTACGAACACTAGCATCAATCAGCTGCTTCAACCCTTCAATTGCTAAGACAAAAATAAACAGAGAAATTGGATCACCCTTTTTGACCCCTCTACCTAATTGAATAGACTCACATGGACTACCATTGACCAAAACTTAGGTAATAGAGTTTTATCGGCTATTAGCTAACCAACTAACCCATCTCTTCTCAAATCCCATCCTTCTAAGCACTACATCGATGTATGCATGTGATACATTATCATAAGCTTTGAGAAAGTCAAGCTTAAGGACCAAACAAGACTGATGCCTCTGATGAATAGAACGTACCACTTTCGCAACGATAAAAGAATACTCATGGATGCTGCGTCCTTTAACAAAAGCGAACTACTTCTCCGAAATCAACTTACGCAGAAGGGGTTATAAACCGTTAGCTAGGACCATAGCAACAATCTTATATATACCTGAAAAGGGAAGCTGGCCTATAATTACTTAGTGATGAAGAACCCAAGATCTTTGAAATAAAAACAGTGTATGATGTTTTAATAGAATTTGGCAGCTGTGATGTCGCATGGAAGTTATAAAAAAGCTCTAAGATCTCTAACTTGAGTTCACCCTAAAAGAATTTATAGAAGAAGAAATTAAAACCATGAGGTCCTGGTGATTTACCTTCATTACAATCTCGAACTGCTACACAAATTTCAGCTTTTGTAAACGGCTCCACTAGTTGACCACTAGTAGCATCATTGATTGTCCGAGACTATAAACACCTTAAATCAAACAGTACATCAATGGAATCCAAAAACAAACTTGAATAATAATACCTGATTATCTCGGTTACCAAGCTTGGATCGCAGGTAATAATGCCATCAACCTCTAACTGAGTAATCCAATTTCTCCTAGATCGAGCAGATGCGATTTAGTGGAAATATGTCGTATTATCATCCCCTAAAGCTACCCAATTTACCCGAAATTGTTGGTACCGAACCTTCTCCAAACTTCATCTACATTCAAATAAAGCTAAATGCATAGGCCGTGCCATCTCATTAGATTTCAACACTAAAACCAGATCTTAAAACTCCTTGATGCGTCACTCCAAACCCCCAAAGTTCCCAATGTGGCATGGTCAAATAAAATCCCATAGACGTCTCAACTTGTAGTCGATATCCCTATTTGTAATTCCCCTACAAATATCATGCCATTTTGATTTAATAAATGGATAGAATCCCTTGTAGTCCCACCAACCATTTAACAAGAGAAATATCTATCGTCTCATCCAATTCAATACACGGGGTTGAAAAACTATCAAAAGGTGATATGATAAATTCGAATCAATAGTTATCAAATTCAGCCCCAGCCAACGATCCAATATATCACACGAAACCAATACTCTATCAATCTTCGAGAATGCCTGACTACTACACCATGTGTAATCCCTACCATGCAATGATACATCATGAAGCACACAATCATTAATAAACTCCTGAAACCTCACCATCGAATTCAAAACAACTCCCCCACTTCCTGACCTCTTTGAGCTATGGAAAACCTCATTAAAATCTCCATATACTAAAACATTCTCAAGACCTTGAATATGAGTTATCAAATCATGCCACATCTGATTTCGCTCCAAATAAATAGTAGGGCGTATAAACAAACCAAATGAGCCTCAAAATGGTTCAAAGTAACATGTAAAATACACTATCTATCACTAGAAAAAGCAATCATCCGTTGAATTACACTTGAATTCCAAGAAACCACTAGTCCCCTTGAAAAACCCTGGGTAGGAATACCATAGGAAATCATTATGGCCCCAAAAATTTTGAACAACCCGATCTAACACAATAAAAACCTTCATCTCTACCAAAATAACAAGATGCAAGTACCATTTGCAAGTACAATTACACATGAATAATTGCTTCACACCATTTAGAAGCCCCCCACGACAATTCCAGCATACAAAGTATAACTACATATGGAATATTCACAAAAACCCAGACAAAGGTACCTGCTTAAAGGTGCTGACCCTCTAGTACCCCCATAATCTTCTCGGTATGTTGGTTACTTAATAACTCAAGCTTTTCCCCTACCTGAAACACAAACATTTCTTCCCTTTCACGCTTTGCACTTCTTTCCACTCTAAGAATTAATTTATTCATATTCAAAATATTCAGCCCTGAGGAAATGGACACCCAACTGATGGTATAACTTCATTCCCCATCCCCATACTTGCATTCAAACTATTTCACGAAATACTCATAGATTGAACCCCATCACTATCAACTTTACTCTCAGAAGTTACACATTCATCCATTGAATTATGTGAGGAAACCAAAGCTCTCAGAGGAAGTTAACTTCAAGTCACTCAAACCATCTGAACAAATCTTCTAACAACTTTGGCACCTTACTTCCTGGCGTAAGCTAGCATAAATAATCCATTCACTCGACCCCACCTATAGCTTCAATTTCTTATTAGTATTCCCCAAAGGAACTGATAGATGGCAAGATATCACATCTAGGCGATCTGATCTATCAAAATTTGAATCCATAGCAATAACACAGTCAAATAACCTATTAGTAAGCTCACGAATCAAAGATTCACAAACAATAGACGGTGGTAGTCCCATGAAATCCACATACATAATAAATTCTATAGGGGTAAAATTAACTGACAAAAGATGAACCAATGACAATATATGCTACATTACTAACCAGTCACCATTCATTAAACTATGTACATCTATCTCAAAAGAAAAAAAATCATAACACAATCATCACCAAGAGGTGCGATAAAATCAATTTCAAAACCATAATCAAACAGTAAGTCACCTATATTTCGAATCTGAGAAATATTCTTATGTCGAGCCACACATGACTTATCTTTCTAGGAAGCATTCAAAACCAGCACCTCCAACACAGGCTGATCACCCACCCCCTTAATCAAACCGCCCTTCTCCTTTGTTAATTTCCCACTTGTAATTAGATCATGAACTTGAGAATTACCATAACATCAGCAAAAGGATCTACTGTCACGGGGGGAAATGCGAAACATATGTTTATGAATAAGACTTATCTTCATCATTCGAATGGGATTATATACTTCAGTCTGCCTTGTATACCTTGTGCGAAATGCACAAAGTCTCACTACCACAATGATGATAGAATTCAACCTATGGATCACCTCCCGAAGCGGTAATGAACCATTCAAATCAAGAAAGCCAAAATTCAGGTTTCTTGAATTTCTTCTCCTTGAAACATAAACCCAACCAGACACTCCAAACTTCTTGAAGACACGTTTCATAGCCATTGAATCATACCTATTAGGGAAATTCTTGAAATAGATTTTCAAGGGGTTGATGGTCACTACTTGATTTTTGGCAGAAGAGGGTTGGCGTTTTTTGGCAAAAAGGGATTGGTTATTAATCACGTGATTGGGTTTGAAAGGGGGGGTTGTTGGGTTGGAAGGGTTGGTAAGGACAAGGGAAGGGGTGGTGGTGATAGGAGGTCGCTGGCGGTTGACAGTGAAGGGTGGGCAAATTTTTTGAAAGGCGGCTAGGGTTTGGTTAGCTTTCATGGTTGAAATCGCTAATAATTGTTACTTAGGTCATTTATTACAATCTCAGATTCATTAATCAAGAAATCCCAAGAATTGATAAAGAATTCCCATGGTGACTTTGTTTTTAACAAAGTAAATCTTATTTTCTCACATATCACCATTGAATCAGTCATCATATCATTGATCCAATATAATAATTGATAAAATAATGAAGACTTTGTTTTAACAAAGTGACTATAGAATATACCCTTTTCTTTCATGGATAAGTTGCTATAAAAATAAGAAATATTACCTTTATGTGGAACTTTTGGCTTCTAATTCAATTTCATTAATTTTGAATAAATGATGAGCTACAATCTAGTATCCAAAACAATTAAGTAACTCGAACTCTAGTCTTATAAAAATATAAAGTAATAAATAATGTCACTAGAAATATAAAGTAACTAAAATCAAAGAAAAGGGAAAGGGATTAATTTTACTTTATCCAAAACTGAGGTCTTCATTTCAAAAGAAAGAATTACAGGGCTTTTAAGAACCAAACACATGTTACCTCGTTTAAGTGATCAACAATCCGCTAAAGAATGCGCCATAAATCTGTTGATGAATGATAGGTTGTAAACCCAACATGTTTTTATGCTTATTTCTAAATCTTTATGAGCATGTTTTAGTCTTTATGGGCTTTGTTGCTACTATTTTCTATCTATTCAGGGTTTTTAGATGATTTGAATGAAAGTTGGTTAAAACGACCAAAACAACACTTCACCAAGATCCGGGTGTGTCCACCGAGAGTAGTAGCAAGTTCTGGTGATTTCCACAAATTCTAGAACCTTCTCGAATGTCAAAAACATATCTAGTTGGAAGATAAGAGCGTAAAAGTCAAGGGATAGTCATAAGTTCAGGCAAAGTCTATCTTTAAGGAGTTTTGATTTAAAAAAGAGTTATTCTCCTTCACAAACTCTATCTTGAAGGGAGGATAAGACTCTATCATTTTTATTTCCAAATAAAGACTAGATGATAAAGTCAAAGAAGAACAAGTATAATAAAAAAAAGACTAAGTAGCAACTAGATTTGGCCTATTTGCTATAAACAGAGGCTAAATCCCACAAGAAGAACAGTCCAATCCAGTGTATTTAGTCTAGTCAAAGTTCAAGTCTAAATTAGTTTAGAGCTAGATTTATTTTGTTCTTACTTTTCCAAACCCTTTTAGATTTAATTTTGCTTTCAATCTCATTTTAATTATTTTAGCTTTCCAAACGTTTTTAGTTTAATTCAAATTTGCAATTTGTTTTTCACAAGTTTTTTTCACTTGCAATATTTCACATTCAATCCCTTTACTTTTTATTGTATTTAAATTCAATCATGTCTAGCTAATTTTCTAGTGACTTGCCCAAATAAGGGTTAGATCATGTTTGATTAATGTGAGGACTTAAACCTGAATACAACAACATACAAGGTAACTTATTTGTTGATCTTGGTACTTATTGTTATTGAATCATCAGTCTCCCTGTGGTTTGATCAGCCACAAGGTAAGTCTTTTTAATTTATTGTTATCTCTAACTTTTGCATCTGTAATTGTGCCTAAGAAGGAGAAAGTGACATCAGTCTCTCTATTATCACTGAGACTAGAGATACAACAATCTAACGCATGATGGGAGTTTTACTACCTGTTGGTTAGGGTTTAGAATTTTCTAGTATTCATTGTTATTTTCCAGTGAGCTCTTTAGCACGATGTCAAGAGTTATGGTAAGTAAGAAGGTGATTGAGGTGTGAAGCACATTTCCCATACAAAGTAAGGTAGAGTTGCTAATGCTGTACGGTGCGTACCGCTAGTGTAACTAAATCTAAGTCCTAATGCAATTTATCCCTTGTCTAGTGATCATTAAGATAAATGGTTTCCCCTAAATTGGTTGAGCAGTCTTTTAATTATTTGTATTACTTGTTATTTTCAGTTTTCAACCCACAATATTTTCAAAGACAACAATCTGGTCACTCTAGTCATTCTAATTAGGAAATACTTATTAAATACCATTCGTTGTGGATTCAACCCTTGTTACCGCTAACTACAAGTTATTTTTTCATGCAAGGATTATTTTTGGTGGTCTTGACATCGTCAAATTTTAGCATCGTTGTTTGAGATGATTCCTTTGAACTTTGTTTTTCTTTTTTTTAATGACCAAAAAGCCACAACTAGTGGCAACAGATTCTTCTTCAACCCAGAAATCGAAAAATCAAATCAAGCTCGCATTACGAAGAAATAGAGTCTTGACATCTTACAGAGACTTCAACTAGACCACACAACATCCTAACTTTAACAGAAGGACTGTTTGACCAAACTGACTTAGATGTTGAACTTCAACAAGCCATAGTGACCATGGCTAACGTAGAGCGGTCGATTAAGGACCTTGTAACAGTCGTGGTGAATCAATAGCCTTACATATATAATAGATTGTAAATCCAACATGTTTTTATGCTTAATTTCATACATTTTATAAGCATGTTTTAGTCTTTATGGGCTTTGTTACTACTGAATTCTATCATTGCAAGGTTTTTAGGTGATTTAGATGAAAGTTGGTTAAAACAGCCAAAAATAGCATTCCACCAAGATCTTGATACTTCCAGCAAGAGCATTAGTCAGTCCCGCTGACTTCCACAAATTCCATAATCTCCAAAAAGTCAGAATTAAATCAAGTTGGACAATAAGAGCGCAAAAGTTAATGGATAATCACTAGTTTGGGAAAAGTCTATCTTTAAGGAGTTTGGTTTAAAGAAGAGTTATTCTCCTTCACAAACTCTATCTTGAAGAGAAGATAAAACTCTATCATTTTATCTCCAAATAAAAGACTAAAGGATAAGGCCAAAAGAAGAACAAGTTCAATCAAAGGCAAAGACTAAGGAGCAATGGATTCAACCATATGGCTATAAATATAGGCCAAATCCCATAAGAAGAAGGAGTTCGAATTCAGTCCAAGTTTTTATAGTTTAATCTAGTTGAAATCTAAATCCAAATTAGTTTAGAACTAGATTTATTTTCTATTCTTAGTTTTCAAAACGCCTTTAGATTTAATTTTACTTTCAATTCAATTTGGTTTTGTTTTGCTTTCAACATTTAGTTTAAGTTTATTTTAAGTTAGTAATTAGTTTTAACAAGTTCTTTTTAATTACTTGCAATTTTACATTCAGTCTCTTTTCTTCTTATCAAATTTAATTTCAATCATGTCTAGCTAAATTCTCAATGACTTGACCATGTAAGGGTCAAGATCATGTTTGATATAAGTGAAGAATCAAACCTGAACACAACAATCCATAAGGTGACTTATTTGTTGATCTTAGTATCTATCTTTATTGAATCCTTAATCTCTCTGTGGTTTGATCAGTCGCAAGGTAAAGTGTTTGTGATTTATTATTATCTCTAACTTTTGCATTTCTAATTATGCATAAGGAAGAGTGAGTGACACCAGTTTCTCTTTCATCACCAATACTAGAGATGCACCAATCTAACACATGTTAGGAGTTCTACTACCTATCGGTTAGGGTTAGGATTTTCTAGTATTCATTACTATATTCCAGTGAGCTCTCTAGAGCGACATTGAGAGTCATGGTGAGTAAGAAGGTGATTGAGGCACGAAGCACAATCCCCATACGAAGAAAGGAAGAATTACTAATGATGTATGGTGCAGAGTGCTAGTATAACTAAACCTAAGTCCCAATGCAATTTATTCCTTGTCTAGTGATCATTATGATACATGGTTTTTGCTAATTAGTTGAGTTAGTTTTTTTTACATTTATTATATTCTTTTCTCTTTTTACCTCTAGTTTTTAACTCCTAACGAATTCAAGAACATTAATCCAATCACTTTAGTCCTTCTAGTTCAGAATTACTCAATTGATACCATTCCCAATGGATCGACCCCTGTTTACCGCTTGCTACAAGTTACTTTTCTATGCATGTATTATTTTTGGTGGTCTTAACATCCATCAAATTTTGGCACCGTTGCCGGGGGATGCTTCCTTTAACTTTGCTTTTCTTTTTCTTGAATGAACAGAGCCACAACTAGTGGCAACAGACTCCTCTTTGACCTGAAAAATGAAAATTCCAACCGAGCTCGCGTTGGGCAAGTTTGAGAAGAAAGAGAGTCCATGCATCTTACAAAGACTTCAACTGAACCCAACACCTACCCAACTTTAACAGAATGACTATTAGACTAGATCCACTTTGATAGTGAACTACAGGAAGCCATAATGACCGTGGTTAATATAGAGTGGTCAATTGAGGACCTTGTATCAGTCATTGTGAATCAGCAGTCACTATATTACTTACCCGGTGGAGATAGAAGCTAATAATTTTAAGATGAGGTGTGGATTTATCTGGAGCTTGCCCAAGTTTACTAGGAGAGCCGCTGAAGATCTATACAAACACTTACAGTAGTTCCACATGATGTGTGCTATAATGAAGCCACAAAGAGTCTCTTTAGACTTGCAAAAACTAGAAGCATTCCCATTTTCTCTTGAAGATACCGCCAAAGATTAGTTTTTCTATCTATCAACAGGGTCAATAACAACATGGGCAGAGATGTCCAAGGTCTTTCTAGAAAAATTCTTTCCAGCAATGAGAGCAACCACTTTAAGAAGGCAGATTTGAACATCAAAGATGAAGGACACCGAGAATCTCCATGACTTTTATGAGACATTTCAGCACCTTGTCGCTTACTGCCATCTCCAATTCTTATCTGAAGGACTCCCTAAGACTAGACAAATAACCATTGATGCAGCAAGTGGAGGAGTCCTCATCAACAAGTCTCATGCAGCATCTTGGGAACTTATAAAGACTATGATGGATAACGCGCAGTAGTTTAGTGACCATGACCACAAATCTACCTCAAGGATGGTATGCGAGATCAACAATTATGAACTCAATTATAAGATAGACAACTTGGTTAAGCTTATTTACACCATGGCTGTCAAGAATGAAGTTGCTAAAGCTTGCGATATCTGCACAAAGACCAACTATGCAACAAATGAATGTCCTCGCATTGGAGATCCAGAATTTGAGCAAGTCCACATAATGGGTTACTATGGGAATAGGCAAGCATATGTGCCACTTCAATAAAGGAGTCAAGCTGCTTGGCGAGACAATCTATTGGGATGGGGTAACAATGATCGCCAACAACCACTAAGATTACAAAATTAGGTTGCTTTCAGATTTCCATAACATATGGTGCCACTCCTACCAAGGCAACCTCAACAAAAAATCATGCAACAACAATAGTTCAACAATTCCTCTCAAAGGAATCCTTGTGACTTGTTAAATGCTCTCGCTGAGAGTACACACAAGAGTTTCAAGACAATTGACAATTAAATTCAAGGGTTGCAAGGTTACTTTACCAACCTGGAAAAGCAAATGACCCAAATAATTCTCTCTCTTTCTCTAATATCGAGAACATGGGGAAACTCCCATCTCAAACAAAGGAAAACCCAAGGTAAAATGTAAGCACGATCACCTTTAAGAGTGAAAAGTAGGTAGAAACCACAACTGAGAGTAGAAGAAGAGGAAGAGATCACAGTGACTCTTGTTGAATAGGAAGAGATAGTGATCCCAACCGAGACTAGACCACCTTTTCTATAGAGACTTAAAAAGTCGAAGAAGGTGAAAGAAGAGAGGAAAATTTTTTGAGACCTTAAGAAATGTAGAGATCAACATCCCATTGCTTAATGTGATCAAGAAAATGCCCAAATATGCAAAATTTCTCAAAGAGCTCTGCACCAACAAAAAGAAGTAGCAAGACCTAGATAAGGTCTTGATGGGGGAAAATTTCTCTGTAGTGATCTAACGTAAGTTTCCCTCAAAGCTCAAGGACCAAGGTACGTATGTTTGCAATCAATTTCGCCATTGGCTAAGTACAAATACAAAAGGCTATGTGTGATCTTGGTGTTTCGATCAATGTCATGTCATCTTCTATCTACTAGAAATATCAAACAACCACAAAATTCCTCTCAAGGAGACAAAGACTATCCTATAGCTCACGGATCGTTCTATTGTCTACCTAGAGGGAATATTGGAAGGCGTACTTGTCAAGGTAAATCATTTTATTTTTCCATATGACTTTTAAGTTCTTGATATGTGTAATGCAGATAAGAAGGGGAGCATGATTTACTGCTAAGGAGATAATTCTTAAGCATTGCAAAGACCATGATTGATGTAAAGAATGGATCTTTATAGATGGAATTCAATGGTGAGACAGTCACATTCAACGTTTATGATGCAATGAAGACCCAAAATAGAAGATTTAAGTCTTTGTAGCTTTGACAACCTTAGTCCCATCATCTAACAAATATTCGAGCTGAATCTCTCTAATGAATATTTAGTCACTTTGACAAAGGCTCTTGACACAGATAGTCCCAAAGAATCATGCTTCAATGAGAAAGTGGAAGAAGCCATTCTCAATCTTGATATGCTTCCACACATGGAGAGATCGAGACCTAAATTTGATCTTCCCATGTTAAAAAAACTCATTCCTTCCACCACTCAACCACTAGAACTTAAACTCAAGAGTCTTCCTAATCACCTTAAGTATGCTTACTTGGGAGATAAGGAGACACTCCCGGTGATTATTTCAAGCAAGTGGAGTTTCGACAAGGAGAAATAACCAGTCTCTTTACTCGAGTAATACAAAGAGGCAAATAGGTGGACCATCACTGGCATTAAAGGGATTAATCTTACCACTTGTATGCACAAAATTAACTTAGAGAAAGATATAAAGACCTACCACCAACCACATAAGAGACTCAACCCACTCATGATGGAAGTTATCAAGAAGTAAGTGATCAAGCTAATGGAGGCTAACCTAATTTACCCCATCTCCGATAGTGAATGGGTTAGCCTAGTTCAAGTAGTTCCTAAGAAGACAGAGATCACTGTGATTGAAAATGAAGTGGGAGAATTAGTCTTGATGAGTGTGCAGAATGGATGGAGACTTTACATAGACTATAGGAAGCTCAACGCCAAAACTAAGAAGGACCATTTCCCACTCCCGTTCATTGATCAAATGCTAGAGAGACTAGCAAGGAAGTCTCAATACTGCTATCTCAATGGAATGTCAGGATTTTATCAAATTCTAGTATTATCAGAAGACTAGGAGAAGACCACTTTCACATGTCCTTTTAGAACTTTATTTTTACTGAAGGATGCCTTTCTATCTCTATAATACTCTCGCGACCTTCAGCAATGTATAGTATCTTTTTTTATAATGTAGAGAGCATTATTGAAATCTTCATGGAGGACTTTACCGTATATGTAGACTCGTTTACAACAGGCCTAAACAACCTTGGTAAGATTCTTAAACTTTGTATTGAGTCTAACTTGATACTTAGCTACGAGAAATGCCATTTTATGGTAAATAAAGGTATGATTTTGGTCATGTTGTTTCAAAAAAGGGGATAGAGGTAGTAGATAAAGCTAAAGCTGATATTATCCAATCCTTACCTTACATTACTTATCTGAGAGAAGTTAGATCTTTTCTTGGCCATGTTGGTTTTTATTGCAAGTTCATCAAGAACTTCTCAAAAATCATAGAGCCCATGTGCCAATTACTCCAATAAGACATTGTCTTCGAGTTTGGAGATCCTTGTAAGAAAGCTTTAGACATCTTGAAGGAAAAGCTAGTCTCTGCACCAATTCTTTAACTAGCAAATCAGGACTACCCCTTCGAGATCATGTGTGATGCAAGTGATAAGGTAATGGGAGTAGTTTTGGGATAACTGATTGGTAAGGAACCTCATGTCATATATTATTCCTCTCGGAGTCTCGATGTAGCTCAACGGAACTACACCACTACCGAAAAGGAACTCCATGCAATCATTTTTCCTTAAGAAAAATTCTACTTTTACATTTTACGTTCTAAGGTCATTGTGTACTCAGATCATGCATCATTACGCTACTTAGTGACCAAGAAGGATGCCAAACTAAGACTAATCCATTGGAATCTTCTTCTATAAGAATTTGAGATTGAGATAAAAGATAAGGAAGGGACTGAAAATTTATTTGCAAACCATGTCAGTAGACTTAGCAACTCAAAGGGACCTCAAGAGGTGAATGAAAAATTTACTAGAGAGAGTCTCTTTGCCATCACTTAGACTCCTTGGTACGCTGAGTCAATTTCATCACCACTGGAAGGTTCCCTGGCCATTTCATGAGCAATGACAAATACAAAATGAAGAGAGAAGATGTCAACTATCATTGGGATTATCCCTATCTTTGGAAATAAGGGAATGATTTCATACTAAGGAGATGTATCACCGGGGAAGAGATCACCAAGGTACTCCAAGCCTATCACACAAGGGCTTGTGATGTCATGGTGGGCCATAGAGAATAACACAACTCAGCTTGGGATGTGGATTTTCTTAGCCACACATCTTCTACGACACCTATATGTACTGCAAAGCTTGTGAAAATCACTAAAGGACTTATAACCTTGGTCATAAAGACCAATTTCCATTAATATATAGATCGAGCACAAAGCATATTGGGTAATCAAATAGATCAACTATAGAATGGATGTAACCATTGAGCAAAGAAAATTTCAAAAGTACGAGTTGGAAGAGATAAGAAATGAGGTCTTAGAGAGGTCAAAGGCCTACAAAGAGACCACTAAACTTCACCACGTTTTTAGGAAAAATTTCAGAGAAGGACAAAAAGTTTTACTTTTTCAGTCTAGATTTAAATTATTTCCTAGGAAATTGAGGTCTCGGTGGATTGTCCTTTCATAGTGACCAAGGTATTCCCTCACGGAGTAGTCATCGTCAAAAGCACAATGAAAGACATAAGTCCCATGAACATCACTAGCCATCACCTCAAATTATATTATAAAGGATCATGAGCTCACTCTGAAGAAATTCATCTCACTGAGATCTTTGACCCACACAATGATCTCGGTGTGAAGAAGTCGAGCTAAGCGACATTAAAACCAAACCACTTGAGAGGTAGCCCAAACACATTATTATTTGGAACAATTTATCATTTTAAGTAGTTTTATTTAATCAAAAGTTAATTAATTAGGATTCAATTTAGAGATTTTTTTATCTTTAGTATTTAATTAGGATTTAATTAGGTTTTCATTTAATTTTTAATTTGGATTTGAAAGTAATGATTAGATACAGTTGATTAGGACTAATACATCTCTCTTAATGATGTAGGCAAATTAATTCTACAAGAGCAACATTCACACGAAATGGAAAGAAGACGTAGAGCCACGCAAAGATAGAGGAAGAGGTAAAATGTCACGTGTAAAAGGAAGAGAGAGAGAGAGAGAGAGAGAGAGAGAGAGAGAGAGGGAGTAATGGTCATAATCTCGTCCATATTCATAGATACTCTCTCCAAGCATAGACTGACACATGAAGTCATAGTGGCAGTTACTCAAATCACTCAAAGTCATCATTACACTACCATGATTATCCCAAGGTCCCTTTAATTACATATTAACCATTTGCTTGCTCCCCATGCACATTTTCCTATAAATTAAACCCTTACCTCTCATTTTCACCCACCCTTGCAAATTTCTCTCTCTCTAAAAAGCAAAAGCAAATCTTACTCCTCCTTCTCTCTATAAATGACTTCTCTAAAGCAATCAAATCCCTCCACAGCTGCCATAGCCACTCCCTCTACCACTCCAAAGACTGGCGTCTGCCACAAGACATCGCCAACTGCTTCCTTAGAAAGGTAACTACTCTAGTCACTACGAGCTCTAGCAGTACCTCTTCATCTTCTCCCACTCAAGTTACTCCTCTAACTACTATCTACCCAGAGAAAAGCCATAAAGAGGAGGGGACTATTTAATCTCAAGGGAAGTGTAAGACTCGTTAGTAGTGGATTCCAAGAACAAAACCATCATCTTGAGTGATGGTGAAGATGATGAGCGCACTCCTATGCCTCCTCCAGTCCCATCAAACGCAAGCCTCATACAAGGAGCACAAAGGCTGCGGGGAGCTAGAAGGCCAAAATGTCAGAAGAAAAGACTCTTGTCTCCTCCAAAGCGAAGGTGTTCAACACCTTCGATAAGCCAGGTCCCTATGGAGTTTTCAACCATTACAAGGAAGTGATTCCCAAGCCCTCCAAATCTGTATGCACCGAGACTATGTAGAGTCTTGGTATCAAGGAACATATACTTGCTGCATTCATAGTGATTTGATGGCTCCCACTTCTCTTCCTCCCATTCCCAACATACCAAGAGCTGGTGTGGGAGTTCTATTCCACATTTTCTTTCAAGTAGGACTACTAGAGCTACGACGAGCCTAACATCGTCAAATTTTGCCTCCAAGGAAAGAACTTTTCTAGAGTCTCTACGATTTTAACAAGGTCCTAGGAGTCAAGGAGCCTTCAAAGGACATGTGTGATGCTCCTCCTCCATACTTTGAGGCCACAAAGACCTACTTTTCTCTATGCAACAATGACTCCCTGGTGATCTCTTGAAAGTTCAAGGACCCCAAGGCATGCTACATCCATGAGCCTCATCTTCGCTACTACCATAAGATCCTCACCTTCAACATCCTTTGGAGTATGGTGACTGATATGAAGCTACACCTAGGTGCTTGGTTAGCCAAGAAAATCCAATTCTCTCGAAAGAGGGATAAATCCTCCCATTTTTTGCATGGTGATCTCGATTTTAGCAAATGGAATGGATATCTTTGATCCTTCAAGCTACACTTTGCTTCTTGAGACCACACTACTCAATATGGAGAACTTAGAGACCATGATGATGGTGGAGATTTATAACGGGACCAAGCAAATGTGTTCTCCTAGCCCTCTAGAGACTAGAACCCCCAATCCCACTAATCCAAAGGAAGACAAGGAGACTCCAATAGTAGCAACAACAAAATAACCAATCCTGCCACATACATCGAGATACTTGAGAAGTTTACAACTCTCGAGAAGTAATACCAAGACCTATCTAACAGCTCTCTACAGCTCGATGTAAAAAATGAAGACTTCATGACTCGTTGTGATGCCCTAGAATTCAATGTGGAGACTCTATGTGATTATCTCCAACTTAAGCCTTTTGAAGCATCAGACTAGTTAGCGAGACAAGGAGTAGGTCTTTGTCAATTCCTCCTCTCACAGGGATAATAACAGTTTCTTTTACCCTTTTTCTTTTTCTTTTTCCTTTTCTTTATTTCTTTTCTTTTCTTTCTTTTTTAGGATATTTGCATTAGGGCAATGCAAATTTTAAGTGTGGGAGGGGAATATATCTTTTTATTTTTGTTTTTGCTTCTTTTCTTTTCGATCTTTTTATTTTTTTAATTTTCAGGACTTAGTCTTTTTATGTTGAATTCTATCATTTTGAATTCTCAATGTAAAAATTTTATTTTCTGCATGGCATCGAGAGTCGTTTTTAAGCAAAGTTCATTCCAGTGACTGATTTTTGAAAGTCACTTTATAAGATTTAAGTCTCAAATGAATGCTTTAGAGACTTAGTCTATTGCATTTAGACTTGGTTTATTTCAGTAAGGTCTTTATACCTTTGGACCTTCACCGAGACCTTTAATTGTTGTCTTTAATAAACTTGGTGGTTTAATTACTTACTTTATTTTATGTTTTGAGTCTTAAAAGATATAACATTGTTCAGTTAGCAACAGGTGATGACTCTTTCATAGGTGCGCTTTTAGAAGGAAGAACTTAACTTGGCTTATAATTATGTGAAGTATCTTTTATTGGACCGAAGAAGAAAGATCATTGTTTGGCTAGTAACTAGGCAATGACTATTTCATAGGGTTTATTTCATCAAAAATAAAAATTCAAAATAATAAAACATTGAAAAGGAAAATTGAAAAAAGGAAAAATTAGTAAGAAAGAAAAATACAACCTCTTGTATATTTTATTTTTTGGCTATGTGTTTAGGGATCCCATCAAGCAAAGAGACCAACTCAAAAGGTAATTATAATGCTTTCCTTTGGATACTTGATCTCTTTAATAAATTCAACCAAGTAATTCTTGGGTTTTCGTGCAAGTCCATTATGCTTTCTTAAGGATAACTCTTTTATTGGACTTCGGTGCTTGATAAGGAACTCTGCCATGATCTCGGTGAAAGATCTTAGTCTCTTTGTAAACATGAATATGGTATTAGGCATTTCTTATTCTCTTTTCTTCTTGATCTTTGTGTTCATACTTGAGGACAAGCATGAAATAAGTGTGGGGAGATTTGATAGGTTTTAAATTCAACATGTTTTTATACTTAGATTCATACATTTATAATCATGTTTTAGTATTTATGAGCTTTGTTATTATTATTTTCAATCATTTTAGGTTTTTACGTGATTTGGATGAAAGTTGGTTAAAAAAGCAAAAAATAGCATTCCAACAAGATCTCGATACTTCCACCGAGAGGAATAGTTAGTCCTAGTGACTTTCGCAAAATCTAGAATCTTCCTAAATGTCAGAAGCATATCCAATTGGATGATAAGATCACAAAAGTCAATGGATAATCACCAGTTCAAGCAAAGTTTACCTTTAAGGAGTTTTGATTAAAAAAAAGTTGTTCTCCTTCAAAAACTCTATCTTAAAGAGAGGATAAAAAAATCTATCATTTCATCTCCATACAGAAGACTAAGGCTCTGATCTTTTCAACTGAAATTGAAATACTGAAACTGAACTGAACTGAAACTTAACATACTGAAACTGAACATACTGAAACTTATTATTCTGAACTGGAAATACCAAAACTTAATTGAATAATAATTATTTATATAAATAACAACAACATTACATTGTAACTTTATAATATTACATTATTATTTCATTAAATTTTATTATGATATTCTGTTGGATTCTTAACTTTTTTAGTATTAACAAAAACCACACATTGTAATATTATTTTGGGGCATATGTAATTTAATTAAAAAGACTACTTAGATTCAGGATATCCAAATACTTTGGGCTACTTTGCTCCTATCATGAATCGAAGTGTTAGAGTTCATGTACCAAAATATAGGAAAGGAGGACCGCCTCGAGGAATGGAAGAACATTTAAATTAGAGACATTCATCATTGTAAATGAAAGTAGAATGTCTATTTGGTCAGTTAAAGAAAAGGTGGAAGATATTACATAATATGCCTCAAATGCCAAAAAATATCAAATGTCAACTATTGTCTCTACTTTCACTCTTCATAATTTTATAAGAAATTAATGCATTTGATTGGGATATCGGAAGATATAATGAAGAAATTGATGGAAGAGTTGATTCTAATATGTTCGACGATAATCCAAAAAAATCAATGAATGTATAGCGGAATTCTATTATACAATAAATTGGGGAAATAAACCAAAACAATATACAACATGTCGATGAGTATAGTGAAAATGATAACATGGACGAAGATCGAATTAGAAAAATTAACCTAACCATAAATTATAATATTGTAATATTTCTCAATTATATTGTAATGAGTATGCTTTTTTAATACTTTATAAATTATTTATTTTGTCTATTTATTTGTTATCAAACAAAGTTATTCGTTATTAATGATAATACGTAATCAAATTTTAACATATTATTAATAATATTCTTAAATAATTTTTATTACTTACTATTTATTTTATTTATGATTAATATTTTTCTTTTCTTTTCTCATTTTAATAATATAT
>CATIWQ010353439.1:0-11438 GCA_949673415.1 Euphorbia schlechtendalii
CATAACTTCATGGTTCTTATTTTGTGAACCATTTTATTTTAATGAAAAGAGGGATGGGTGTTTTGTAGGCAAGCGGATACATCAACCTAGTTGGGACGTCCGCCCCGAAATTTTCATCCATCCCAATCTTTTTTCCTTTGGTGGGACTCATCGTTCCTCCCGGAGTTTTTCAAAAAAAAGAACACTTACAACCATAACTCTAATCACCACAACCCCAACAAAAATTAGAATCCTACCTATCCTCGTGATCATGTTACTATCCATAACACTCAGAAAGCTGCTCACCCTTGAACATCGCAACACTGGTATCCCACCCTCAGCATGATTTATTTTGAAAACTTCCAAATGTGTATGGTGCAATTTCAATGACTCAAGTTTTTAAGAAACATGGTATCTCGGGTAGGGTTTAAGTTGCTAGAAGGAAAAATATGAGAAACCTGAACTTTGGTTTCATAACTGTCAATGATTCACTATTCGTACATGAAGTCATTTAAAGATTAAACTCTGTATCGATTAGAATTATTCGTTTGAAGGCTTATAGGGCAAGACATTCAAGGTAGGCTGACTATCCAATCCCGAATCAAACTATGAGGCAGATTCCAATCCCGAATCAAGCCATGAGGTAGAAAACAAAGTTTAGGAATTCTTTTAGAGGAGAGAAAACTTATGCCAAGGTTGTAAAAGGTTCAAATGTCTCACATGGTATCAAATCTTCAGAACAACAAGGACCTCCCTCCATTCATGTGTCCTCCTCTCGAGGCCATGAACTAATTATGGAAGTGACCCCTTGGAAAGATAAGTCATGCCTTGTCTCTTTGGTTAATATCTCAAATATTCATATCGCATATGAATTATTATGTAACCATGGGTTTGAATTGCATTTACTACTCCTGTGGGGAATGACAAGGTTATTGTCTCTTTTAATTTAGCGATTGCAATGAACGAATTTGTAGGTAGAGATTGGAAGGTGATGCAACATGTTCTCAAAGGGGTGTCTTTTATTTCGGTTGATTATTCCCCTATAGAATGCATTGTTTAGGTTGATTTTATGGGGATTCCCCCCTTATTGATTAACAAAGACCTAATTAGGCACCTGGCGGCTTCCTTTGGGAAAATTGTTTCGATAGACTTTGATTTCACCAGCCAAGAACTTCTAGATGTGGTTTCTTGTCTTGTTTCGATCCCCTTGGGAACTACCAACTATTCATTCAAATTGCTTGTAGGTAATAGGAAGTTCAAGTTTTTTCTAATCTTAGGCAAGGTGTGGGATGTGATCATTGCCGAGACACAAACTCATATTTCTCTTGCAATTAAGTGTAGATATAAGTTCCTTTATTGAGCCATTTTAGGCAAATTCTTCAAACCACATTGATGAGGTCCATGACAATGCGCAAGTCTCTGCACACTCTGGAGCTAATTTAAGATGTAATCCATAGTCAAATCGGGTGTTAGTTATGAGGAATGTCAAAGCCAACCATATCGTAGAGACGTAGGTAGATTCGCACGTGAGTCCAACACCTATTCTCATGAATTCGAAATCCTCGGGTCTTGACATCCCAAATATGAATCAAGTTATCATTCTATCCCAATTGAGAGTATCCCTGTCTCAGGGAAAGGAAGAAACTATTGATTTTGGTAACAAATTAGGCCTATTCCAAGAGCGCCAAGGTTCGATTGTTATGGCTACCATGGATAATTTGATCAATTAATTAGATTATTATCAACCGGGTATCATATCCTAATTTTATGTCCTTGGATTTCTTATGTTGGAATTGTCGAGGGAGTGTAAATAATGGCACAACACAATATTTTATTTTATCACTCGTCCAAAAACATGATTTGAATTTTTTTTCATTGGTGGAGACGAAGATGGAAGATGTCTTTGATCACGTTGTCCGCTGTTTCTTGGGTCTTAATGATTTCTCATACCACTATATTCCTTCCATTGGTCTTTTAGATGGATTGTTACTCTCTTAGAATTCTATTCTCCTTGACGGATTAGTAATTCAATTTACTTCGAGGTGGGTAATGATTATATTCTCTATGCATCAATAAGATTTTCATGTGTTATGCCTTTAAGCTTTGAAAAGTTATTTAGATAGGAATGCATTATGGTTTGAAATTCTTCCAATTATTAGAGAGTTTTCGAGGGTCTTACTATGAGGTGATTTTAACGAGGTCCTTCACGAAGCAGAAAGAGCAGGAGGCTGGTACTACAATTCTATGGTCGCATTTCAAGATTTTGTGTAGGATGCCAAGCTCCATGATTTACCTCTTCATGGGTGTGATTTCACTTGGCATAATAGGTTGTCATAATCTCACATACTTGTCTCGAGGGATATTCTCAATAGTTGGCCGAACCAATTCATCTCGACAATGGACATGACTCTATCATTACATCTACTGATTTTGTACCAAACATATTTTTCCTCACTAGCTTATCCTAAACCTTTTAGATAATTAAATCTTAGGTGGGATAAGGCTGTTTCCTACCTTTCATTCATTTGAAATGGGAAACTATCTACTCGTCCCACACGCATAGATATATTTCCTTCAAATTAGCTAAATTGGCTTCAGCTATTCGGCCGCAGCATTCATGGAATTTCGGTAAGTTAAACAACAATATTTAAGATTTGAAGGAAAAAATCCTAACCCTCACCTCAAGCAATGTCCCGCGCCCACTCATAGTTGGGCAAAACATGGAGCTTAACAGCCTCCGTTCTTCTCCTTAGGAATGACGGGTTGTATTGAAAAGCTGAGACATCAACAATCCAGTGTCAATTGGACTCTATTAGGAGGCACTAATACATCCTTATTCCATCGAACAACTTCCACCAGGTACCTTAACAATAAAATCACACAACAAGATGTTGACAGTCAAATCGTTAATGATTCACATGTAATTACCGAGTGATTCGGAACTACTACCAGCAACTCTTAAAAGCCAAACCAGAGGTACCTTTTTATCTTTGCAATTTTCAGTTTTCCACTATTAATAATGTTAAGAATTTAGCCCTTATCGCCCACTTCACATCAAATGAGGTTTGGAAGTACTTTTGCTCTTATGGTGAGAACAAATCGCCAGGTCCCGATGGGTTCAATTTCTTCTTTTACAAGCATTTTTGGGAATATTTGAAGGCTGAATTTATATTGATTTTTTTATCAATTCCATGCTCCCTCACAACTTCCCGATTTGTTGAAAACATCCTACACCATTCTAATTCCTAAAGTGCCACGTTCTTGTTCCTTAAATAATTTCAGACAAATCTCCCTTATACATGGGGTTTACAAAGTTGTTGCCAAGTTGCTTTCTATTCATTTACAAGATGTTTTATCTTCTTTCATCTCTAGTGATCCATTTGCATTTATTAAGGGAAGAAATATTCATGATTGTTCTTTCTTGGCTACTGAGGTTATTCACAGTCTACAAGCTAGTTAGAAATCATGTCTTGTGTTGAAACTAGATTTTCACAAGGCCTTTGATAGTATCTCATGGAAATACATTGAAGCATTGCTTTATAAAATGAGCTTCCATAAAAAATGGATTTTGTGGTTAACTAATTACCGAAGGAACTCGACTACTTCAATTCTTAT
Source organism: Euphorbia schlechtendalii (assembly GCA_949673415.1). Classification (NCBI taxonomy): domain Eukaryota; kingdom Viridiplantae; phylum Streptophyta; class Magnoliopsida; order Malpighiales; family Euphorbiaceae; genus Euphorbia; species Euphorbia schlechtendalii. The sequence goes on from CATIWQ010353439.1 coordinate 3,595, forward strand.
TAACGGCACACCCTGTGCTCTAATAAGAATTAAACGAGGTAAGAAACAAGAGGCCCGCTCTTTCCTTTTATTTCATTTTACCTATAGAGGGATTGAAATAACTTTTCGATTGTAGTATCAAAAGGGTGTGCTACCCGGGTTTAAAATTGAGCAATATTTGTCGGATATCTCGTTACTTCAATTCGTAGGCGACAATGTTTACATTCTACTAGTAGAAGAGCATATCATTCCTAGTTTCATTCGAATTTTTAGGTGCTTTGAATAAATATCTAGGCTTCAAATCAATTATCACAAGAGTGCACTTATGCGGACTCAGGTGAGCAAAAGTTCCATAGCCTCTGATGCGACTTTGTTTGGTTGTTGGGTGGAAAAGTTCCCAATGAACAATTTAGGCACTCCCCTTGGCACGAGACAACCCCCATCACTTCGTGGGACCCCTTGATTGTGAAATTCAAGAATCAATTAGTTAGCTGGAAAGGGAGCTGCCTCTCCTATGCTAGAAGAACCATTCTAATCAAATCGGTATTATCCTCCCTTCCAATTTACTTATTGTCTACTTTTCGCATTCCGGATTTCGCGGGTGTAATTTTAAATCGATCAATGCGTAATTTTTTATGATGAGGTGATTCAAACATGAATGGCATGTGTAAATTAAGTTAAAGCACAATTAATTTAATATTGCACCTTGATGGTCTCTACATTTGTGACTTGAAAATTGTTAACGGTAGCTTGATTTCAAGAGGATGTGGAAATTACATGAATCCGATGAGGATTCCCTTTGGTACACACTTTGTGTGTAATATTACAGGAAACAAACATAGCATGAGCTGTTAGGTAGGGATCCTAAATTCTATTCCCTTATATGGCGTGGTATCTTGAAATGTTCCACCACTAATGCAAGCAATTGGGCATTCTTCTCTTTCCATGTGCACGTGTTTATTGGAAATGGTCAAATCGGCAACTTTTGGCATGATATTTGGACTTCATACTCATCAATTAAGTCTCTCTTGAAGAAGGGTGTTCCTTTTTATTTGCAGATCAGCCCTAATCCCGACAATTTTGGAAAAGAAGTTTGTGTATTACGAATCAGCAACGTTGCATGGAATTACTATGGTAATGCCTCATTCGGGATATAATTTTCTTCTCCTATAGAGTTCATTTTATAAACCGGGTACCTACCGTGATTTTGGGACCTCATTATGGCTAATTTTATCTTGGAGCGTATGGAAGAAATGCAACAAAAAAATCATTCAGGGAAAAATCAAAGATGGGAACACGCTTATTGCTTGTATTAATTTCTATTGGTATCTCTTTGATTCATAAAAATGTAAATTTTGCCTCTCGGTCTCGTACTTGTTTATAAATCCGAGTTTGCTCCTTTCCATGTAACACATTCTTTGTGGTTTTTATTTTGAAAACCAGTTTTATTTAATGAAAAGAGGGGTGGGTGTTTTGTAGGGAAGCAGATACACCAACCTGGTTGGGATGTCCACCCCGAAATTTTTACCAATCCCAATCTTTTTTTTATTTGGAGAAACACATCATTCCTCCATGGTTTTTTAAAAAAATCTAGTAAGAATGTAGTAGGAACGTGGTAGGTAACAAAAATACATGTCAAAGTTTATCTCCATAACATATGTGTACATGTTAAGAAGAATTATTACTAAATTTACATGCATTCAAGCATCTTACTAGATACCCACCAAAGATATACCAAATTACTTCAAAAACTTATTTTGTTTAATATCTTGGTATGAACATGGTAGGATCCTAGCCGTTTGTAATAGCAACATTCACCGCATGAATAGCTGCTTTCAATTCTGCAATAAAAGAAAACGTTGTATCCATAGGAAAAGAAAAACAAAAAATAGCCTTGCCTTGGTGGTGTTGAAAAATACCAGCACACCCTGAAGTGCATGGGAATCCAGCAGAGGATGCATCTATGTTGACCTTGATCCAATTCGGAGAGGAAGAGATCCATTTCACCGATAGGATCTTAGGCGCTTTAGGCAATCTAGGCTGCACCTCCAGGCTCTTCAAAATGTTCTGCTCAACTGTAGAATTTCTAGTGAAACCTAGACCAACACTATCTTCCCTACAGATTACAGCCCAAAGAAGATGCAAAGAAGAATGGATAGAAGGCTTCTCTTCCTAAAAAATGGCCTTACAACGGAGACTCCAAGTGATCCAAATGACATTAACCAAAGCAAAGACTCAAAGAGTTTTGATTTGAGGGCTGAAATTGTGGGCTAATGCGAATAAGAATAAGGTCTGAATGTCAGTTGTAGTATCAATGCGCCTGCCAAAGAGAAATTGAACATTGTCCCAAAGTTGCTTTTTAAAAATATAGCTCACAAAGAGATGTTCCCATGATTCGAAACATGAATGATAAAGGATGCAAACCGAAACTATATTAATTCCTCTACGTTGCAAGGTATCGTGGATTGAGATATAACCTCTAATAACTTTCCAACAAATAACAGAGTGCGAAGGGGTGATGGAAGGCTACCAAATGAATTTCAACATAGAGTCATCAAGATAATCATCTTGCTGCCACTTGTAGAAAAGATTAGCTGTAAAAAAGCCATAAGTCGAAGGACACCACAAGCTGAAGGTCCTCAACCTCCGACGATCTAGTACAAGCCCTCATTCTATCTGTAATAATCTGGTCAAGGTCCAATGAAAAATCAGCCCACCCATCAGAGCGAAGATAATCCAACACCATGTCATTCCTCTTCAAAATCTCTACTTGACTAAGTGCATGTTGCTCCGCTACCGTAGGTGAAATCAAATTTGAAATCTAAAAATTTATCTCAGTTTTATAGCCAATGAACCATTTAACATGCATACAAAACAAGCTATAAATTGACTGAATAGAGCACCAAATTGGATTTGACAATCCAAGATCATGCCATATCATTCCTAGTGAAACGTTTCTGTAAAAGAGTAAAGCAAAAGTTGTTACTTGAAATAAGATGCCAAGCAAATTTCACCAAAAGAGAAGTGTTGCAATCACCAACATGCTTGAGGCCAAGATCACCCGTCGTCTTAGGCTTAGTGCAAATATCCTAAGATGCAGCAATAAGCTTTCTTTTTCCCACCAAACTTGTCCAGATGAAATTTCGAATAGCCGTTTCGAGAATACTAACCAGCGAGACTGGCCATTTATAAATAGAGAAAGAATGTAACAAGGTACCATAAATCACCATCTCAACTAAGATAATTATGCCCGCTATCGATAGACAACTCCCCATCCAACCCGTAAAATTGTTCAAAGTCTTGTGTAGAAGCGGCCTTAAGTGGCGCAATTTAGGATCACCCCAAAATAGCGGTACCCCAAGGTAATTGAATGGAAAATCACCTCGTTTAATACCAATAAGAGAGGCCAAATGAACAACCATAACATCACTTACCGGAACACCAAGATATATACGAGACTTGTCCCAATTGACTCGTTGACCCGAGGCTTTACCATATTGCTCAAACATGTCTTTTATGACATCTTTATTGGACATGCTTGCTGGCCCAAATATCAGAATATCATTCGTATAAAGCATGTGAGAAGGGAAGGTTACATTAGGCATGTATGTCATACCCTTGAAAACTCGCGAATCCACTAGCATAGTCAACTATCTACTAAAAAAATCTTCACCAATCCCAAACAACAAAGGAGATAAAGGATCACCTTGATGAACCCCACGAGAATAGGAGAAAAACCCTCGAGAGCTAGCCGGAGTTAGGATCGAAATCCTAGCAGACTTGTAGATGCTATAAATCCAAGAGATAAACAATCCTGAGAACCCAAACGAATCAAGAACTGCCATTAAGAAATCCTAATCCAATGTATCAAAAGCCTTTTTGATATCAATCTTCATGGAAAAATTACAGCCATGACACCTCTCGCAATCATGAATGATGCGGCCACGAATAAAATTGTATTGGTTTTTAGAAACAATGCGGCTAGAGACAAGACCCAATCAATTAGCCAGAATTTTCATAATAATTTTGAAAATGAAATTAGACATCACAATTGGCCAGAAATCCTCAACCCTAACCACCCCTCAACCTTAGGTAATAGAACCATAATGCTAGAATTTAATATAGGAAACATGAAACCTATTTCAAAAAATTGTTTGACAACCTTACAAACATCAGCTCCCACAATAGCCCATTACTTCTGAAAGAACACTCCCGTAAACACATTAGGACCTGGGGCACTTTGGCCATCCATTTCGAAGATGACATCCTTAATGAGATCATCTATTGGCAATGCAATTAGGCTGTCATTTTCCTCATTAGAAACAAGCTTAGGAACCACCGAATGAATCAAATATTTTTTAACCTCCACACTGCTATCCCTGGAAAACAGCCCGCATAATAACGAACAATGTGGGTGGAGATATCCTCAATATCAGTGGAGACCTCATAATCAATAATTAACGAGTGAATACCCCCCATCGGTCATCGAACACTTGAAACCCTATGAAAGAAACTCAAATTTTGATCACCCTCCTTAAGCCAACGTATGCCACTTCGTTCCTATATATAAATTTCATGTTGACGGATGTGAAGGTCTAACCGAGCATGTGCCTCGAACTCCTCAATGCTCAAATCATCAAAAATGCCATTGGTAGAAATTTGCATTTGAATCCGAAGCAAAGATTCCTAACTTCTCTCAATATTAGTTTCTAGGTTACAGAAAAATTCCCTATTCCAAGTACGCAAAATCGAGCGAAGAGTTTTCATTTTATGCATAATTAGCTATGATAGCAATAGCCTAGGAAAAGATGAATACCAGTGGTCCCTAATGACTCTCTCCAAATCAAAATGTGTCAACCACATTGATTGAAATCTGAACTTAGAAATTTTGGACTGCGCTAACCTCCCCTCAAACAAAAGAGGGTGATAATCTAAGAAATGTATAGCTAACACCGCACATTTGAAAGAACACAAGTTCGCTAAATAAGAAGTCACAAGGGCTTTATCAAGGTGGTAATCAACCCCAGTTGAACCATGTCTCCCGTTTAACCAAGTGAACCTTGGTCCTGTAGTAACTACCTCCATAAGGCCTAACTCATCCAAGCAAGCACGGAAATCATTGCAAGATCACTGGGATGGCTTATTTCCCCTTTTTTCATGGGCTCCCAAAACCACATTAAAGTCACCAATCCAAAGCCACTTATCATCGGTCGAATTAATAGATGCATTAATAATATCATATAAATCAACACACGATATCAATTGAACACTATCGTAAACAAACCAAATATTAAAACCAATACCACCAATCGAAACATGGATAACAACCACTTGGTTTGTCACAAATTTAATTGTAGCATTAAGATCACACGGAAAAGATTTAAAATCCACATGGAAGGCAATGTTTTATCATTCATAGCTAATAAATCAAAGCCAATACTTCTCTAGAAAGAACAATTAATCCTAGCACAATGTGAGCGGGCGACACGGAGCGGTGGGCCGAGAGCGCGCGGAGTTCATAGGCGCCGTCCACCGGGGTGTTTGAAAAAGAAGAAGAAGCACAGGGTCTGGGACTCGGGAAAAAGTGTTTGAAAGAGAGAAAGACGAAAACGTTTAAGATCGATTCGAACCCGAATCCGCCATCTCTCAGTGTGGAGTCACCACCTGGATTAGCTCTTTCCAGGAATTAGAGTCCTGTGAGGCTTAACGTCCAGGGGACGGCCCAGGAATTAGAGTCCGAGATAAGTTGCTTATTTCTTAAGTGATCACAATATATTACATCTACAGAAAACCGTTTTCTTTTAATTGTGCATATTCGCACTTATGTCGTTTTGAAGTTAAATGCATGGTTCACGTATTGCGAAATAATAAATCATTCACAAATCGGAAAAATAAATCATCCACAAAAACAGTAAGTAAATACGGAGAGTAAATGCGGAAAAGTAGAATTACAAGGCTTAAAAAATCGGGGTATGCAACCACCCGCTACCCTATTAATTACATTTCTCGTAAAATATGTGCAATACCCGAAAGAAAATAAATCTTAAACATACATCTAACCTGCATCCACAAAGGTTAGTACAGGGGATATACCACGTATGCTCGATTTGATTTTGCGAGACCCACGTGGCCTAATTAAAAGATCGGCGATTTAAAGTTGTTAATAAAAATAGGTCATTTTTATTTACACGTATGTCGGTCAATTTTATTAGTGAAAATGACCGCATGGTAAAAAGTGTGGTCTGTTATCTGGGAATATGTTTTATTCCCTTCGTTGGGGTATTCTAATACAGAAATTAAAAAGAAATAAAAGAAGAAGAAGGGGAATTACAATATTATTTACAATAACAAGGAATAAAAATAATTCCTAGGTCAAAAATAAAAAATAAAAAGAAGAAAAGGAGGAACACGAAATAAGCAGCTCTTGGAACTCAGAAGCTTTACCCTTTTGGCGTGAATCCACTTCAGCGTGTCCGTTAGATTCCCGGGAGCGTTCCTCGTTCGTTTTTGTAGTTTAGATGAAAAGGTTGATGTAAAAAGTCCAAAAATCTCCATTTAATTTTTGGATTTTTTTTAGTGTAATTTAATTGAAAAAAAGATTGTTTTGTTCGAAAATAAAATGTTTATTTATGCAAAAGATAATCAGACTCGGGTTCTAAATTGATTTTAGACCGAAGAATATCTGAGAATTTAAGAAGAAAAGATGAAGAAAGATGAAGAAATTTGGGATTCAAAACGTGTTTTTGATCCGATAAAAAGTCAGAAGAAAGCAAGAAATATCGTTTTGATTTTTTGTTCTGAAAGAGATGATTTTTCTCCCTGAATTTCCCCCTCCTCTGTAGTGAAAAGGACCCGACTGTTTATAGATAAAAAAGTCCCAAAAAATCCAAAATAAGGAGCCTCGCACGCGAGGGGTCTCGCGTGCGAGACTCCCTCGCGAGGCCTCGCGGGGTCTCCCACGAGGCTCCCTCGTGAGGGCGGCGAGGTACCCTCGTGGGCAGTCCCCGCGGGGCTCCCTCGCGAGGGCCGCGAGGGACCCTCGCGGGAATCCCTGCGAGGCTCCCTCGCGAGGGCCACGATCCCTCGCGAGGGCCGCGAGGTACCCTCGCGGGAATCCCTGCGGGGCTCCCTTGCGAGGGCCGGGAGGGACCCTCGCAGGCAGTCCCCGCGAGGCTCCCTTGCGAGGGCCGCGAGGGACCCTCATGGGAATCCCCGCGAGGCTCCCTCGCGAGGGCCGCGAGGGTCGCTAGGTACCCTCGCGGGCAGTCCCCGCGTGGGTCCCTTAGGACCCTCACGGACAGTGCGGGCTGCCTCGCGCAGCTTTGCGCGAGGCTGCCATTCGCGAGGCTGCCTCACGCAGCCTCGCGCGAGGCTGCCTCCGCGCGGGATTTTTTTTTTTTTTAGTTAAATAATTTAAAATGTCTGAGGTGGATTCCCATATGGAGATCGTCGGATGGTCGAAAATTGTGTGATTCAAGGATAAATTTCCCGAAATGCCGTCATCATTGAACGCGCGAGCTGGTACAAAATCCCGTGCTCACAGCTGCCCCTCGTGTGATAATTGCTGGTTGTATAACCAGTATTATCACACGAAAAGAGCACAGGGATTAAGAATATACCTGATTGGTGTGGCTAGTAACTTCTTTTCCCAATTGGTGATGACATAGGCCTTCCCTTCTAGCGCTACGTCTTCATAGGGTTTGATGCCCCTTGTGGACGGGTCGACCGTTTCTTTCTGCGGCGTCCCTGTTGTGGTTAGCAATCGTTTCATTCTTCGGTTGAGACTGTTTCATTCTTCAGCCGTTGAGATAACCGTTTCCTTCTTCGGTTGTGTTTTGACCTGCTTCCTGTAACAAATCAAAGAA
>CATIWQ010353500.1:0-10634 GCA_949673415.1 Euphorbia schlechtendalii
TCTTCTCTTATCCTCAATGGGAAAGGACAATCAAATTCTTCTTGAAGTGATTGAACTCCTCTCTTTTGTGCTGCTCTCTTCACACGAGTCATGTTGGTTTTGAAGATAAAGGTTTGAAAAAGGTTTAGATGTTTTTGAATAGAGAAGTTGAGAAAATTAGAAATTTATGAAGGCTTTGTAGAAGGTGTGGTGGCTAGGGTTCAACTTGGACCTATTTATAGAGGTTTAAGGGGTCTCTAATTGTTCATAAATGGTATTATAGCCGTTTAGGGTCAAAACTAGCCGTTAATGGCTGTTTTAGCCATCTCTCACGTGTCAGTTCATGATCTGTAACGATTATAGTTCTACCATGTCGCAATCGTAAAGGCCTATCACGATCGTGACATCTTCATAAAAGAAATATAATACTTTGATATCCTATGTTCATGAGCGTGAATTGAGTCGCATTCGCGATCTTCTTTGATCTTCAAATTTCTTCAATTTTTAGACTTGCACCTATAAAAACATAGAAACACAAACACAAACAAACTTTGTTAAATATAAATGATAAATATTTACTATTATACCTTGAGTAATCATTGTGATGATAGCAATTGAACATCAACATCTTATTGTTCAAATTTATTTTCATTTATAATAACAAGTATTTAAAAACAAACATAACAAAAAGAAAACAAACAAACAAATAAACACGAAACACAAAACAAATCTACCTATACAAATTTTCTAAATAAAAAAGATGAGAATTTTATCATTTAGGAGTTAAGGATTCAATCATCTGATCAATCTTGTTACGTGACTCCCACAGATCCCTTTCCACATCACATACAAAGATATGGATATTGCTAATCTTGCGATTAATAGAGATTTACTCCTCCATTAAATCATTCAACTTTCTCTTAAGATTGGTTGAACTACTCCTTTCTTATCTAGCAATTTCTCTTTCATGCTTTTTATCAGCCTCAACTCATTCATCCATTGATTTCCAATCATAGGTTATTCCATTCTCACCAATACACTTAGTTAGAAATCCTTGCTTGAAGAAAAATTTCGATAGTTAACTTTGGAATTTCACCTTTGTCAGTAAAGACTTCTGCACAACTAGGCAATCTCCCAATTTGTCCTGACAAATTCACCATAGTTCGACACCCATATGCTATCCTACCATGATCAATTGCGGCACTAATACGAATCCCCATTATAATCCCCAATACGTCCATAGGTAAGCCATTCTAAACTGCTTCCAAGATAAACAATTCTTCAAGAATGACTGTGTCAGAACTAGATCTATCGAAAAGTGCACTACTTAGGTAGAAGTGTAGAGTGAGCAAACAGGGGTCTCGGATCCACCGGTTATAGGCAGATTCCTATTTGTATTCGTCTTTTCCAGTAAGGCCATTCCATGTTGGTAGTGGATCCCAACCAAGAAGCATTTTGTAGTAACAATCTTTAGGGAACCCCAAATTCTACTCCAAGTTCTTCCTTGACAATTTATACTTCTTTCCTTGATGTCGATACTCCAAATAATTCATCTTAGAATTCGTCCATACTAACAAAATCAGCATTTCCTTACAGTTGTCTTCACTATTCCCAATATTCATAGAGGAATAGAGAATCATGTTTAGAATTCCAAGGTAATACATTACCCTCTTGTAGATTCCTATTTGAATGAAACTATTCTTATGAATGACATAAGAACTAGTGAAATCTGCATCACTGATGGTTTCGAAATGATCACCTTCCTCACGAGAGTGAATAGGAAAAGGTGCTTCATACCATTCTTAGAGGTCTAAAGGAGGAATGAGAACAGATTTTTTTGAGTGAACCACTTTGATGAAAAGGGGTTGATTGATTTCAAGGTTTTAGAATAGATGCTTTGATTGAAAGAAAAGGAAATTCGGAAATCTGAAGTGTAAAGGTATGAGAATCAAAGCCTATATGTAGAGTTTGAGAGAACCGTTGAAAAATTGCAGAAACTCCTGCATTTTCTCTCACGTAGTGATCGTGATCCTAGGTCGCGATCGTGAGTATACTAAAAATAAGAAATAGAAAGTTTTGTAGGGAATTCACGAGCGCGATTAACAGTCGTGAAAGAGAAATGAAAAATAGAAGAAAATCTTCTATTTATCAAAAAATTAAGATGAAATATTATGACGTATCACCTCCAAGATGATTATTTCATAATCATTTCATATTATAATGAAATTTAGAAAATTGTATGGTATAGGAAATAAAATAAAAAGATGTAATTGATTTTTAGAAAGCACTTACCTTCCTCGGATAATTCGATTTGTTGAACGCACTTACCTTCCTCGGCAACGGTGCTAAAAACTTGTTCGCCACTATTCAACTGATAAGTTTAATTGTTTGTTCATAAGATTCAGCTATATATCAATGGTGCCAAAAACTTGTTCACAAAAAATATAAGTGTTATCAGTACCTCTTATCAAATGGAAAAATTATGATAACTGCAAGTATACAGTTGCGATGAGTTTTAAAAGATATCGATCCCATAGGGAAGGACTAGTTCTAAAGATCGAAAAGGAAAGTAAAATAAAGAAAATAAAATGTATTGAAGTAAAGGTTAGGAAAGAAAGATTAGAATGAAAAATGAGTAAATATAGTTATGAAAGATTAGAGAATCTAAATATATAGATTTTCCCCATGAAACAAGGATAGCAGAGAAAGAATTCAAGATCAACAAATATGTTACGATTCACTAAACTAATCTACAGACTCGGTTCTAAATACCTAGATGTTCAATTATTCACCGCAAAGCAACACATGAAATAACTTTTCTAAATCTAGTGCAAATGAATTAAGACAATTATATAAACCTAGATAACATCAATACTATGCTTAGTACAGGTCACTCTCACATAGCCACATTTAGCAAGTTACCATTCCAAAAATTTTTGCTCACTAAACAACATTATATCAAAGATCTAGTGATTATACATGATATTGTTAACCCTGATATTACTCTTAAAATAAACTCTAACGCATATAACTTGATTAACATAAAAGACTTAACACGAAATATGCATTATGACACATAAACATATCATAAACTTTGAAAAGAAAGTATAAGTAGAAAGCAAAGCAAAGTTGTAAGGTATGCAAGTGAAAGCTAAAGTTGATCAAACCGTATCCACTCTTTAATGGGAGTCGCCAATTCCGGCAATTCTTGCTTCTGCTTTGAATTCGGTCTCGGCCCGTACAGAACCTCCGCTAGGATGCTATTCTTTGCGAATATCGAATAAACAAATATTGAAGAATGAAAAATTTTATTGAAGTGATTTTCAAGTACATTTATACAACAATCGCTCGAGAATATAGAGAAATCTAGTGATCAAAACAAGGATTCGAATCACTTAAACATTTTCTCACTAACACTTATGAACGTAGCGCACTCTCTATCTACACACTATGCACTATCTTTCACTCCTTTCTTCTCCACACCATGCATGAAATTTGTGAGGATTGGAACCCTATTTATAGAATTCGAAGGGTTGCATCTATCCAAACGAAGGGTTGTGTCCATTGGTGAATGATTGCATCTCTTCATTGTGATTGGTTGAGAAGCTTTGATATAATCCACAATGGATAGGCACCTTTTCATGATTGGTTGACTTCTGATAGGTGTCGTATCATTTGTAGTTGATGGTGGTTGATCATGCTTATCTAGCGGGTGGTAGTTAAGAAGATAAAACCAGATTATCATCCAAGTCGCGACCGCGATATATATGTCACGACCATGAATCTTTGATTGGTAGACTTCTATTTCTGAAGAACAAGTCACGACCGCGAATGATTATCGTGACCGTGAATTGCATTTTTCTTCAGAATTCTCCTTGCAACTTTACCGATCTTTGACAGCTTTGATCCTAAGCCAAATCTTTAAGTTTCACGCATCTTTTTGCACCTTTTTCACTCTTTTTTTCATAGAATTACACTTTTGATCATTTTACTCCCAAGATTTACCTAGTATCTACATTTGCATCGAACACAACTACATACCACATGAAATCTTTTATATGAAGTACAAAAATGACTTAATTCATAGTGTTTAATGTGTAAAATTAATATGATATTATGAGCGAGCGACACAGAGCGGTGAGCTGAGAGCGCACTGATTTTAGGCGCATTCCACCGGGGTGTTTAAAACAAGGTACACCGGGTCGGGGACCTGGGAAACAAGGTTGAAAGAGAAAAGCGAAAAACGTTTAAGATCGGTTCAAACCCAAATTCACCATCTCCTAGTGTGGAGTCGCCACCTGGATTAGCACTTTCTAGAAATTAGAGTCCTGTGAAGCCTAACGTCCGGGGGACGGCCCACTAAGACACATAGATTCGGGTCCGGAATAAGTTGCTTATTTCTTAAGTGATCACATTAAATTACATCTACAAAAAACCATTTTCTTTTAATTGTGCATATTCACACTTAGGTCATTTTTGGAGTTAAAATGCATGGTTCACGTGTTGCGAATAATAAATCATTCACAAAGCAGAATATTAAACCATCCATAAAGCGTTAAATAAATGTGGAAAATAAAAAGCGCAAAATAAAGATTACAAGGCTTCAAAATTTAGGGGATGCAACCACCCGCTAACCTATTAATTACATTTCCCAAAAATTGAAATTGCAATACCTGAAGGAAAATTAAAATCCTAAACATACATCTAACCCTAATCTACCTGCATCCATAAAGGTTAGCACGGGGGATAGTACGTATATTCGATTTTGAATTTAGCGAGGCCCGTGTGGCCTAAAAAAATCAATCACGATATTGTGTTTGTTATTTAAATAAAATCATTCATTTTATTAGCACATTGGTTGCTCATTTTAATTAATGAAATTGCTCGCATGGTAAAAAGTGAGGTCTATTATCTAAGACTATATTTTATTCCCTTCGTGGGGGTGTTTTAACATACATCTCCTTTTAATAAAGAAAAAGATGAAGAAGAATTACAATAGTCAAAATAAAATAAAAGAAGCGAAAATCCTAGGTTCACAGAAGAAATCAGAAGAAGAAATTAAACACTGAAAACATGAGAATTGCAGTTCTGGGAACTCAGAGGCTTACCCTTACTGAATGAATCCACTTTGAAGAAATTCGATATGTCCTTCAGAAATCCTCCTCGTCTTTTTGTTTAGGTAAAAATGTTGTAGTATAAAGTCCAAAAATTGTTCGTTGTATTCTTGAAATTCGAAGTCGTTCTAAAAGCTATATTTTTGTCTAATAACTTCGGGATCTTCATTATCGAAAATGACCCAACTATTTATAGGAAAATCCTGAAATATCCAAAAAAGGTAATATTTTCCGGCAAGGGGTCTCGCCGGAAAAAAAAGTCTGGCAAGGCCCCTCACCGGAACTTTGGCAAGGCCATGTGCCTCGCCAAGCTCTTTGGCGAGGCTGCTTCACCAAGCCCTTTGGCGAGGCTGATGCCTCGCCAAAACTTAGCGAAGCTTGCCTCGCCGAACTCTTTTTGGTGAGGTTCGCCTCGCCTACCTTTTGCGAAGTGGGCCCCCGGATCTGGTTTTCCGTCATGTTTTATGTATTTATTTATTTATATTTTTATTATATTGTTTTTAATTAGTAATTTCAAGATAAAAATTAAATAATTTTATTATTATTAAGAACGTCATTTTGAATTTTGAGACAAGAAGGATTCCCATTCGGATGCATCAGGATACTCGAAAATTGTGTGATTCATGGATAAAATCTTGAAAAAAGTCATCATCATCGAACGCGTGAGCTAGTACAAAATCTCGTGCTCACAGCTGCCCCTCGTGTGATAATTGCTTGTTGTATAACCAGTATTATCACACGAAAAGAGTGGAGGGATAGAGAGAATACCTGAGTGATGTGGTCGGTGACATCCCGCTTTCAATTGATGATAAAATAGGCCTTCCTTTCTGGCGCTGTGTCTTTGTATGGTTATCCGTTTCTTTCTTCAGAAATCTTAGGTACTTGGGGGGTCTACCGTTTCTTTCTGCGGTGTCTCTGTCGTAGTCGGTAACCGTTTCATTCTTCGATTGATAAATGAGGCTGTTTCTTTCTTCAACCATCGAGATAACCGTTTCCTTCTTCGATTATGTTTTGAATTTCCTTCAAATCAGAAAAAAGAAAATAATTTTAATACATTTTACGATGAATGTTTTAATTATTTAATTGAGTTTATGCAGAGCAAAAACTTTTGCCCCTTCAATCAAAAATTAAAACATTGAGGAATAAATGAATTAAATGAGTTTAAGGAATATCGGGGGTATCCCATGCATTATTTCGTAGTGTTGGGAGACTTCCATTGTAAATTAATAAAATAAATAGATAGGTGGGGCCCTCTTATTTTCTTTATAAATATAGCTTCCCCTTCCTTACTCCTTTACTTTTCATAATCTCACTCTCTCTAAACACTTTTGTTCTCTCTTCTCTCTAGCAAACATGTTGTCAAAGGTAGCTGGCAGGGGACTCCGTTTTACCCCTAGTCTCAATCCTCAGCCTACTGATGATCCCGGAGTATTTTCTGTTGACATTGATGCCGCATACGGTTTGGCGGTGACCGATACTATACTGGGATTTACCATTAATTCCTCGATAGATACGCTGGATCCTGATTTTCCAGCTCAGCCTCACCTTTCCAGGATCGAGGTATTTGCCAAAAACATTTTTATTTAATTTTTTGGGTGATTTTATCCTGTTTAGGAACTAGATTTGAACTGATCCTTGAATAATGTCACAGAATTTTAACCTAGAGAAATTAAAATAAGGCAAATTTGGATCCGACGGAAAAAATTCCAGTGGAGACAACAGAACAGGCGAGGGCCTGAACCTCGCCAAACTCTCTGGCGAGGATCTTAAGGGCCCTCACCAGACTCTCTAGCGAGGGTCCTTATGAGGCCATCGCCAAAGCTGTCTGGTGAGGGTCTCTTAAGGCCCTCGCCAGGCTCTCTAGCGAGGGTCTTTTGGACACTCGCCAGACTATCTAGCGAGTGCCTCTAGGCCCTCGCTAGACTCTTTGGTAAGGGCTTTTTGGAGGCCCCGCCAGAGATGCCTGACGCGGCCCCGAAGGCTCGCCAGATTTTTCCAGCGTCGCCGCTCGGGGCCCCGGTCGCTAACCTACATAATTATTTAATTAATTAAAATTTATTATTATTTTTTTGAAAAGAGATTGGAAAATAATTAAAACGTGGAGTCCAAACGTCTTTTGAATCCGAAAAATTTTCTCTGAGGACTTTTTTCTAAGAGATTTGAAAATAAAGTAAGGGACCCAAACATGTTTTGGATCCAAAATTATTTGAGAGAAATTAAAAGAAAAATTATGTTGGTGTTTTTCTCATTGTTTTGCGTTTAATTGCGTATTATTTATCCTTGTTTGTAGTCCCCCACACTTCGCCCTATAGGTGGGTATACCACCATACAATCATGGTATCGTCACACCTCTTCTCACCCAGAGCTTGTCCAGGCCATTGAGGCCACCGGTTTTGGTCCTCTGACACCATCTCTACGACCAAAATTGTTGCCGTATGCGACATTGATCGCGCTTACTCAGAGGTGGTGTGACATTTCGCACACCTTCCATTTTCCAATCGAGGAGGTTACTATCACTCTTTCTGATATCGTGGTGATCACTGGTCTATCATGGATTGGTACTGTGATCTGGTTTGATGCTTTTTTAGAGCGGTTCTTCAAGGTTCCTACTACTTGTAATCGCATCAGAGACCTGCTCGGTGTTGACCCCAGAGGGGGTGTTGAGTTATGGTGTGTTGTTTGACTATTGGACCAGTCGACAGTCTATTTCCAAGGTCGAGGTTCCTCTGTACGTATGGTAATTTTTTACCACCCTGTTGAGTGTCACATTTTTCCCGGTCTTGAACAACGAGATCAATTATGGGTTGATTGAGCAGTTGGCAGACTTGGATGGAGTTAGTGGCCTCAACTGGCCACGGGCAATTTTAGCGCAGACTTATTTTGCCCTTGACTTGGCTGTTCAAGGTCACGTACGGTCACTGTGTTGCTATCCCATGGTTCTTCAGGTATTGTCTATTTACTTTGTAAATTATGCTTGTCGATTTGTTTGGTTAACCAGTCTTAATTAACCCCTTTATTTCTGTAGGTATGGGCCTTCTTTTATCAATTCCTTCCCGCTCCGCAGTTTGCTGATGCTCTGGAGTATGCTCCGTTTATGGCCCGGATTTGTTCATCTTTCCAGGTGGATGTTTTGGATTCTGCTGGCTACTATCAACATTTTTTCTAGTTGACTCTCGAGTAGGTGAGGAACTCATTTCTATGGATATGATCACCTTTTTGTCTTTAAATTTATTCTAACTTTGTTGTTCCTTCTTTTCTGGTGGAGCGCAACCCATGGCAGAGTCTCCCAAGCTACCATATGGCGAAGGAGATCCGACGAGACATGGATCGCAACCGCTTCATTCTTGAGGAGCCTAGGACCTGTGAGTGGTACCTGGGAGAGCATACTCAGTTCTAGCGAACTAAGCTAGTGTCTGATAGACGCATTCCGCCTGCGCCACCCATCTAACTATTTTGGGCACCCTTGGTGAATACTGATCCCGAGGAGCGGGAGGTACTCTTTGAGGAGCATGGCGTGAGGCTTTCAAGTCATCGCGGTGACTATGAGGCCTTTATTTGGGAGTGGCTGCTCCCGCTTCGCCCGACGGCTCAGCCCGAGGAGGCATGCCCTCCTTCTCATGTTAGGGGTTCCGGTGCAGGTGTTAGCGGTACTGGAGTGGGATGTTGGGTATGAAATGTGTTAATCTTTTTATTCATGTTGATCTGTTTCTAACTGTTTGTTTATCTTTGTAGGAGTTCGCCTGGAAAAGAGTTTGAGTACCTGATCTGAATTATACGGTCAAGGGGGTAACCACATCTTCATCAGGAGTTATTGAGGGGAGGTTCGCTATTCCCCTCGACTCTACCTTCTACTTGATGGGTTCCATGGGGACCTCGCGGGAAGTGCCTCTTCCCTCGAGCTTTCAAACATTGGCCTATGATCCTTCCGACACTACTCATGTGAGTTTTAGACCACCAACGATCTTTTAGGGACGTCTTGATGTTTGTTTACTCATTCCTTTCCTTTTGTAGGTCGCACGTGAGGAGATGGATCGGGTGGCTCGACATTCTTTTGCATTGAGGGACTTGATGATATCACAAAATGGGATTACACGTGTATATTGTATTTCTCATCCTATTATATGCGATGCATGAAATGTCATTTCATTTTTTTATGTACATGGATATGATTTTCGTGACATGTTTTATGACTGTAGGATATGGCAACAAGAAGCGTGGAATTCGAGCTACTCTACCGAGAGCTTGACGGTCACTTATAGACATTGGATATCAGCCATCAGGGTCTAGATGCTCGCTATCATGGCCTTAAGGTTAGTCACCAGGAGCTGGGAGTTCGTTACCAGAGTTTAGAAGCTAGTCACCAGAGTTTGCAGGCTCAATATCAAGAGTTGCTGTAGCAGAGCAGGCATGAGCAGAAGTGCGGGCTTCCACCTTGGGTCCTCACCAACCTCTTACATTTTATATAGTTTCCCTACTTGATGACTCAGATGCTGTTCGATTCTTCACTCCAGAATGGGATGACAGTTTTCTTCACGCTCCTTAGCCTCCTCCTATGTCTGGTTCAGCAAGTGGTGCTCCCGGGAGATTAGGTGCTAAGGATTTTGAGATATCTACCATGTTACCCCGAGATCTAGTGGGTGGAGATAACACATAGGCGGCGCATGCTTAGGAGTTCCCTTTTAGCTTTAGTTTTAGATTCCTCTTTTCGAACCGGACTTTTTAGATAGCTTCGCTTTGTAGAATCTTAAAAAGACTTCTAATATATGAAAGAAAAGGGGATTTTGGCCTTTCGTAGTGCCAGGTCCTCGCATGTGGTGTTTTATTTCATGAATATGCTTATTTGTTTGTGAATGTTTTTTTTGTATATGCATGAATGAATGTCAATGCTAATGAATGTGGTTAATGTGTGTAGGCAACACCGGTTTTGAGGAATTTCCTTTAGCTTTTTCCTTTCTGATGTCGACCTATAATGAGTGCCTTAAGGTCTTTCTCCACACCATTCAGGGAACTGATTGGCGGAGGATTGAGAGTTTTGGTCTGCGAGGTCTTCAGTACCTTGCTTCCAAGCTTGTGAATATGGCCTTCATTCATGCTGCTCTGAAGTTTTAGGATCTCGCCACTCATGTCTTTTGCTCTGCCGACTTTGAGCTTTGCCCCTTGGTCGAGGAGTTTCATGCTATCCTAGGGCTTTCTTTTTCAAAGCAGTTGACGCCAATATCCCCCGTGAGACTATCCTTCGCCTTTCCTTCTTTCCAGTTTGGAGGTGAGGATAAACTGAAGGGTTTATGGAACCTGGAGACTAGTGGATGCTTTTTGTCAGCTTCTCTTGATGTTGGCAGACCATCATTCGTTGAGCGAAGGTGCTTGGGTCGAGATTCTAGGCTCCTACTGAGCTTTTGAGATTCGTTGGCTCAGCCCTTGGTTGGAGATTCAGTTCATGGTTACCTGATGTCCATGATTCTGGTGTTTTGCTAATGGGGTTGTTTGGCGTCACATCCTATTCCCCTTCTCGTCTGTGTAGGTAGTACAGGCATCAACAAA
>CATIWQ010353710.1:0-12695 GCA_949673415.1 Euphorbia schlechtendalii
TATATTCTTTTAAAAAATAATTTAATTAAATTATTCTAAACCCTTAAACTTTATTTAGGTCCTTAAATTATTTTAAGCCTTTAAGTTTTCACATAAGGCTTTTAAATATTTTTTTATGATCCTAAATATTTATGCCTCGAAATATTTAATTTTTTTACGAGGAGAACTCCCATTTGAAGATCATCAGACGGTCGAAAATTGTGTGATCCAAGGATAAAAAATCCTGAAAAGCCGTCATCATCGAACGCGTGAGCTGGTACAAAATCCCATGCTCACATCATCACGGGCGAGGAGCTAAGGAAGGACATGATTTGCCTGTGGATAATAAAGGTCATATCCAATCATCCTATCCTAAATTAAAGAAGGATAGATTTAAGAAGAAGTTTGGGCGGAAAAAATTAGGAACTTGCTACCACATGCAACGATTCAGAAGAATCTTAATCGTCTAATGAAGAGGCAACCGATTTTGCTAACTTATGCTTGATGGCGATTGATGGAGAGAAGGGCGGGAGCTCAACATTAGGCTCAAATGGAAACCATTTCGCTGCTAACTCAAATGTTGAGCGAAACAAAGTGAAGAACACTCAAGATAAAATAGATTCCTAAATCTCTTTATCAATTAAAGAGTTTAGCAAGGTACTCTTTGATGTTATGAAGCTGATTAATAAGTCGGTCAAGAACATCATGGAGCTAGTGAGGAGAAGTGAGCATCAGGAAGACACAATTGCTTAATTATCCCTTAATATCCACTTTCTTCAAGAAAAAGCTGAGTATCATGAAGGTTATAACAGCAAGCTCACTAAGTAATTAAATGAGTAGTCTATTGAGCAACAACTTTGAAGAAGGAATGGATTCCTCCTCTAGCCAATTGTCAAGCTCTAAGTAACCAAACTTGTAATTCTAAAAAGGGGAAGACATCTTCTCCAAAGAAGAAAGAGAGCCAGCCTAAACCAAAAGTATTGTGTGGCTTTTGTGGGAAGGCTGGACATGCTATTATCTTGTTCAAGTATAAAAATGGTTACTGTGACAAGTACAATTGGAGTAACTTATGCACTGCTAACAAAGTAGGATCTAGCTCAAAAGCATAAGTATGTATGAAAACGTACTTGGTTTGCAAGTGAACCTGAGATCTGCTAATGACACTAGAATGTGGTATTTGGATAGCGGGTGCTTGAGACATATGATAGGAGATGAAACTCGATTCATCTCATTAGAGCATAAAAGAAATGGAAGTGTAATTTTTGGAGATTATCGAAGAGGCAAGATTGTTAGAAGCGGTACAATCGGTGTTTCTCCTTCAATCGAAGAGGTATTTCTGGTCAAAGGACTTAAGTTCAATCTACCTAGTGTAGCTCAGCGTTGTGAGAAAGGTGGGAAATTTATGTTTGACTAAACATGTTACTCACTTATTGACTATAAGACTGATTTTACTAATCTCTTTACTTCTAGAATTAATAATGTGTATATGATTGATTTATCCCCTAGCTCCTATAACGTTTATCTAGTATCTAAGAAGGATATTTTATGGCTTTGGTATAAAAGTTTGGGTCATATAAATATGAACATTCCGTCTAAATTAGCCAAAAAGAAACTAGTTGTGGGTTACCTAGTATCAAATTCGAGAAAGATAGGCTTTGCTTAGTTATCAATTTGGTTAGTAGGCTAGAAAGTCATTTAGATCAATTAACAACCTAGTAAGTAAGAGACGATTGGAGCTCCTACACCTAGACCGTTTTTACCCTGTTCACAACCTATGAGCATGGGTGGAAAGAGATTTTCCTTGATGGTAGTTGATGACTTCACAAGATTCACATAGGTAGTCTTGCTAAGTAGCATAGATGAAACCTTTGAGTATTTTGTTAAACTCAATAACTAGATAATGAATGAACTAGAAATTAAAATTTGTAGAATCTAGAGTGATCATGGATGTGAATTCGAGAACTTCCATTTTGATGAATTCTATTCATCGCATGGAATTGACCATGAATTTTATGCTACTTATACGCCTCAACAAAATGGGGTTGTATAAAGGAAGAACAGAACTGTAGTTGAGATGGCTTGATCCATGCTGAGTGATAACAATCTGCCAAAGTACTTTTAAAGTATTTTTGGGGAGAAGTTGTTAACACAGCCTGTTATATCCTTAATCGAGTTTTAATTCGCCCAATTTTGGAGAAAACACCCAATGTGCTTTAGCGAGGTCGCAAGCCTAAGATTGGTTATCTCAAATACTTTATTTGTACATGTTTTATCTTAAATACCAAAGAGCAGCTAACTAAGTTTGATCTGAAGGTTGATGAAGGTATCTTTTTGGGATACTTAACTAACAGCAGGGTATATAGGATATATGTTAAAAGAATTGGTCTTTTAAAGGAGTCTATGCATGTTAATTTTGATGAAACTAACAATTCAGGTAGACGTCCATCTAATGAAGATGAAGGAGTAATCCAAGAAGAAAATCAACTTAGCATGCAACTCTCTTTGTTACCCAACCTAGCACAACAGCCAAAAAGTAGGGAAATCAAAGTTGATAAAGATCTCTCAATTAACTTCAATGAAGGAGAAGATCAAGCTTAGCCTCAATAACCTAGTGAAGAGACTCCCATTATCTGAGACTTCTAAGGGAGATTCGAACTCATCACAATCACTTAATCAAAAGTATTGAAGATGATGTTCATAATCTAGTGATGATGCAAGGTCAGCTTAGCAAGACGATGAGCCATCCAACTTTCATCTCATTGATTAAACCTAAGAGTTTTGAAGATGTAGAAGGAGATGACTACTGGATGATTACGATTAAAGAGAAATTGGATCATTTCAAGTGTGATGATGTTTGAGATCATGTTCCTAAGACTAAAGGAAAATCAATCATCAACATAAAATGAGTTTCAAGAACAAGCATGATAAAGATTGTATTATTGTCAGAGACAAGGTCAAGCTTGTTGCTCAAGGCTATAACCAGCAATAAGGAATCAACTATGATGAGACCTATGCCCTTGTAGCTCATCTTGAAGCAATTAGGATTCTATTTTCTTTTGCATCCAATATCAACTTCAAATTATTTCAAATGGATGTCAAGAGTGCTTTTCTAAATGACTTCATTAAAGGGGAATTGTATGTGTGCCAACCTCAAGACTTTGAAGATGCAAAGGATTCAGTGCATGTCTATAAATTGAAGAAATCTCTATATGGATTGAAGCAAGCACCTCGTGCATGGTATGAGAGGCTAACCAACTTCCTACTCATCAAAGGCAATGAAAGAGGTAAAGTAGATACAAATCTATTCATCTAGCAAAAGAAGGAAGACGTGTTGGTAGTCCAAATCTACATGGATGATATCATATTTGGAGCAACTGATGAAAAGCTTTGTAAGGAGTTCAACAAGCAAATGAGGAGCGAGTTTGAAATGTCAATGATGGGAGAGCTCAACTTTTTCCTCGGATTTTGATAAGTGTATAGTTACACTTATTATCATTATAATTTTACACATTAAACACTATAATTTAAGTCATTTTTATACTTCATATAAAAGATTTCACGTGGTATGTATTTTTTTTAATGCAAATGCAGATACTAGGTAAATCTTGGGAGTAAAATGATCTAAAGTGGAATTTTATGAAAAAAGAGTGAAAAAGGTGTGAAAAGATGCGTGGAACTTAAAGATTTGGCTCAGGATCAAAGCTGTCAAAGATCGATTTAGTTACAAGAAGAATTTTGAAGAAAAAATAATTCGTGGTCATAACAACAATTCATGGTCGTGACTTAATACACTTCAGAAGTAAAAAATTATCAAACAAAGATTCAAGGTCACGACTTGTATATTGTAGTCGCGACTTGGATGGTTTTTTAGTCAAATCTTCTTAACTAACAACCTCCAGATAAGAAGGATCAACCACCATCAACCCCCAATGAATAGACACTTTTTGGAAGTCAACCAATCATGAAAAGGTGCCTATCCATTGTGGATAAGATTGAAGCTTCTCAACCAATCATAATGAAGTGATGCAATCATTCACCAATGGACATGACTATTCGTATGGATAGATGCAACCTTTTAAACTCTATAAATAGGGCTCCAAACCTTACAATTTTGTGCAGCATTAGAGTGCAATTATAAGGTTATGTATAGTGTGTGTGTAGATAGAGAATAAAATATCTAGTTTTCACTACGTTCATAAGTGTTAGCAAGAAAATGTTTAAGTGATTCGAATCCTCGTTTCAATCACTAGATTTCTGTATATTCTCGGGCGATTGTTGTATAGGTGTACTTGCAGATCACTTCTCAATAAAAGTGTTTGTTCTTCAATATTCATTTGTTCGATATTCGCAAAGAATAGCATCCTAGCGGAGGTTTTGTACGGGCCGAGACCGAATTCAAAGCATACGTAGGAATTGCAGGAATTGACGACTCCCATTAAAGAGTGGATACGGTTTGATCAACTTTAGCTTTCACTTACATACCTTAAAACCTTGCTTTGCTTTCTACTTATACTTTCTATTTTGAAGTTTATGATATGTCTATGTGTCATAATGCATATTTCGTGCTAAGTCTTTTATGTTAATCAAGCTATATGTGTTGGAGTTAATTTTAAGAGTAGTTTCGTGGTTAACAATATCGTGTATAATCACTAGATCTGTGATATAACGCTGTTTAGTGAGCCAATATTTTTGGAATGGTAACTTGCTAAATGTGGCTATGTGAGAGCGACCCGTACTAAGCATAGTATTCACGTTGTCCAGGTTTATATAATTGTCTTATTTCATTTGCGCTAGGTTTAGAAAAGTTATTTCATGTGTTGCTTTACGGCGAATCGTTGAACATCTGAGTGTTTTGAACCGAGTCTGTTAGATTAATTTAGTGAGTCGTAACATCTTTGTTGAACTTGCATGTTTTCTCTGCTATTCTTGTTCGTGGTGAAGATTCTATATATTTAGATTCTCTAATCTTCCACATGTATATTTACTCAACTTTTCATTCTAATCTTCCTATCCAAAAAAATCTCAAATCTATTTTTATTTTCTTTTACTTTGTCTTTCCTTGTTGAACCTTAGATCTGGTTCCTTCCTTGTGGGTTCGATATCTTTTAAAACTACATCGCAACTGTATACTTGCAGTTACCATCATTTTTCTATTTGATAAGAGGTATTGACAACATCTGCATTTTTCATGAACAAGTTTTTGGCACCATTATTGAGGATAAGCCTTACGAAACGAGTGTAGCCAAGTCTCACAAACAAGTTTTTGGAACCATTAGTTATTAAACTTATCAGTGGAAAAGTGGCAAACACTAGCCTCAACTCATTTTGAAACATAATTAACTGCAACCATAATGTAATTATTACCATTAGATGTAGGAAATGGTCCCATGAAATCTATACCCCAAACATTAAAAAGCTCTACTTCTAAGAGTGGTATTGGTGGTTTTTTTGAGCAACCTTTAAAGTGTAGATCGTATTGATTATGTCTCTCCCCTTAGATAACCTATTCCCTTGAAGAGAACATGTCGGATATTAACTCAACAAACGAGTGAGTGGATAGTTCTCGAGCCTCCTCTATCTGGTATGTAACTGGTGTGTAACATGATTGATACAATGATGTAACAAATTTGGTATGTAACTGGTAAAATTCTAGTAAGAGTAGAGAGTAATCACATATCCATTGACAATAAATACCTAAATTGTAAAGGACTCGGTAAAATGAACAAATCTAGTAGGCAATTGGTAGGAAACTAGTAGGTAATGTGTAGAAAGCATAAATATATTAAACAATAAGTAGAAATCTAGTGTTAAAGAAATAAAAGCAAGTAGGAGTAGAGAGAAAGCGGAGACATGTTGATAATAACTTACTAAAATATTAAGGAATCTCTAAAATTACCTGATTTAGTAGTTACCTGGTAGGAAAGTAATAGGTAGCTTGTTAAAACCCCAGATCTATTAAAAAAACTAGTAGATATATATTGTTACAAAAATAAAACCAAGTAGGATTGGAGATTAAACACAAAAGTATTGACAATAACTTACTAAAATATTAAGGATTCACTAGATGGAACAAATATGATAAAAAAAACTGGTAGAAATCTAGCAAGTAACTTGTAAAATACTAGTAGAAACTTATTGTTAGAGCAATAAAAACAAAAAAAAAAAAAAAGATTTTAAAATCAAAGAAAATGAAATTATTTAGATTTTACAATAAGTTTCGAAAATAATCTAATATTAAGATTTGTAATAATTAAAGGATTAAATTAGATTTGAAAAGGAAAGAAAAAATAAATGAAAAAAGTAACATGTGATAGGAAATTAGTAGGAAACTAGCAAGAACATTAAAACTCTTTATCCTATCAATCAACTAGTACGTGAGCTAATAAAAAAAAAAAATCTTATAAATCAATGAACAATGCACTAGATTTTATTACAACACTAGTGAAACTAAAAACAACCAATTATATCCAACTGGTACTAATGTGGTAAAAACCTTGTAGGAACACAGAAAAAATCTCTAAAGCATGGAAAAGATAAAGAAAACGTCGAATGCACTAGATTTTATTACAACACTAGTGAAACTAAAAACAACCAATTATATCCAACTGGTACTAATGAGGTAAAAACCTTGTAGGAACACAGAAAAAATCTCTAAAGCATGGAAAAGATAAAGAAAACGTCGAGTAAATGTCTTTTTTTCTTTTAATAATGTGTGTGAAATCTGACTTTTACATTCAAAATTTTTTGCTGCTAAACAAGTTGATTTTTCCGCCTAACAAGTTTGGCATACTGGTGTGCACGTCACAATAACCTACAACGTGAGAGACTTAATATCAGGAAATGCCCCTCCAGCCATGTGGACGTTGTATGCTAACCCGATGTTCTTAAATTGAAATTTGCAGTGATTGCGTTGTTTACGTTTTGAGCTACATTGAATATGACATGAAGCAATTTAAGATGCCGAAAGATGTTGATATCGTGCAACAAAGGATCAGACCAACTCTCAGCTTATTCAAACATGGGGAAAAAATATTAGCAAAGGACACTTAGAGTGAAGATGACATGTTCAATACACTTGCGTAAATGTATGATAGCTAGAGTACAAATCCAAAATGAATAAGTTTTGCATGTGATCGATCAAAGTGCGGTTTATGATTGAACTTTTACTCGAACACACACCTGTATACAAATTTTAGTTAAGTTTATTCAATCAGTAGACATCTTTTTTCCTATGAAAATTCTCTTTGTGTATTATTCCTAACACTTACGTAAATCATCAAAATACAAACTTGTAAGAATTCGGTAGCGAGCCAGTGGGAACAAAAACAAACCGCACTTGTAGTTAAAACCTACCACAAAAGTATAGAATAAAGAATAATGAACCTTTAAAACCCAATGAAAATGCATTATTTTGATTCAGTCTAAAGTTGTAAAGAATTTAGTTGAGATAAAGAAAGATTACAACACAACTGAAAATGAAAAACAAAAGAAACGAACACATTTTGGTAGCAACCCAGTAGGAGCCTAGTATTGACATGAAAAAACATTTTTAAGAAAGAAAGTCAATTATAATCAATGGAAAACATTAAATAAGTCATCAACATCAATAAAAATATAAGTTTAAAGTGATTAAAATCAATTTTTCAGTGAATTCATGTAATTTTAATAGATAAAAAATACAAAATTTTGAAAGAAAAAACAAGGCATTTTATAGGTGAAATCCGGTATGAACCTAGTAGGAACCCAAAAAACATCATGAATTATTTGGAAACTTGGTGGAAACCTAGAACATAAGCAAGAAATAATGTCCATGACACAATTTCTTGAATTCTAATGGACATATTACGAGATTCTAGCACATGAAACAAAAAATAACCAACTTGTTTAAATTTGGTAGGGATATAGTAGGAACCTAGTAAAATGTAAGCAATAAGCTAGAATTGTATCAACAATCATTGAAAATTGAATCAAAATAGCAATGCCACAAATCAAACATGATTTTTCATCTTTAAAGAATACAAATAATTTGAATTTGTAACTTATTATTAATAACATCAAAGAGAAATTGCTCAACTTTAGACGCAAATGATATGTGTTAACACAAAAAGAAAAAAGAAATCGAATATCATTTGGCTCCCGCAGATGTTCTCCTGTTATGGCCACTAGCCCCAAAAAGAGCTGCAACGAAAACTGAACTTCTTACTCGTCTCACAACTGGCTCTGATTCTATGTATCTTCGGCCTCCCGATTGTAACAACAATGTCTGACTGAAAATTTTCTTGAGGGTTATCCCAATGATTCCTTGAAGGAACGGGACTTAGGTGATACTTAGGCGCTAGTCAAAGGAGTTTAAGTGCTAAACGCAGTATGGTGGCGACCCTTTAAAATAGAGCCTAAAAGGAGATTTTTAAAACAGTGAACGGGATATATAATGTCAGCATACGTCTCAACCATCTTTTGTTTTGTGAAGTAAGCTGAGAAGAAATCAATAGAATTTAAACGGTTCTTCCTTATGTAAGCAAGAGCATTGACGCAAGGAATCTCATCAATTTGAAACCTTCTACACGTGCACGTCATTTTTCGAATATCGGAAACATTTTCAAAACCATTCCTTTGAATTGACACCAAATGGTTGAACATAACAAGCCAGAAATAAAAAAGAAAACATGCGTCAAACTTAGAGCAGAAAGATGAAAAGCAACAACAAAATTAACAGAAGTACATTTATCGTCAATACAGTACATGGTAGGAACCTGGTATAAATAAGTTTAAACCTTACTTATAAGAACGAAAATGCAACAGAATACCATCATCCTACCAACCTTTGCCCTGATGTGCAAGAACTGAATAATAAGCTAAACAAAAAAAATACAAATCTAATGGAAAAACACATTCATCATGTATAGATAGATTGAAATACAAACAATATGAACAAAATCAATCTTACAAACAAATAATCTAAATACCAATATTCTACCAGATCCGACTGCCACGTCACAAAACCAGCCTGAACTCGACGGAAATGACGTTTAATAATGGTGCGGTACAACTACTAGCCATGATATGAGGTGAGCAAAAGATGGTTGATGTTTAGTCTTCACGATATACACTGTAAATAGTTGGATAGCGAATGTTTAGATGAGTTTGCATACTACGAACTATTCATTCAGTATTTGGATTTGATTTCTCCATGATCTTGTCGAACTAGTATTTCATTTTCTACGATGGTTTTGTAAGACATTGTTCTCTTATTTGAGCATGTTTTCCGAAATTTGAGTGTTCTTGCCGGGAAAATAAGCTTATAGTTCTAAGTATACTGTAGACCTTGTGGAAGATTAGAATCAGATGCTGAGCTATTAATTTGTCATTTTATCATGGCAGATTATTTGTCAAGTATGTGATTATATTATTGATTTGCTGATTTATAATTTGATTAAGTGGAGAACAT
Organism: Euphorbia schlechtendalii; assembly: GCA_949673415.1. Taxonomy (NCBI): domain Eukaryota; kingdom Viridiplantae; phylum Streptophyta; class Magnoliopsida; order Malpighiales; family Euphorbiaceae; genus Euphorbia; species Euphorbia schlechtendalii. Next base: position 9,428 of record CATIWQ010353710.1, read on the forward strand.
GCGCTAATGATTTGGTATAATTTGATCTGGTCAAGAGAGCAGTCAGTCTTACATTAAACAAACTGTAATGACCATTTTAATTATATGCTATTCAACTCTTCTTACACGTTAGTAGCATAGAATAGTTTAATCCAAATAATTTTGCATTATTAAGTCAACAAAAATTTAAATTATATCTCAATCTTAAGTTAAGAAAGTAAAACCAGACATTAGCGATTTTCATATCTCGAATTTCTGTCTTTGAACAACTTCATTGTGTTTGATCTCCATTATGTCTTGTTCGAGTTAGTAAAGATGGTTCTGGAGATGATTATTGCCATTTTTGTTGACTTAATTACAGATCCCATCAAAGATTATGTGCAGTGCTGCCCCTTCTTATTCACAAAGTTGCAACAGATTTGCAAAATAAAGATTCATACGTATGGAATGATATGCTAAACCGGCTTTCATACGAGATGGTGCACAAAGTAGTTGAGTCAAGCTACAAGAAGCTGCCCGATGGGGAAGCCAAGTCACTTTTCTTGATTTGCCCTCTCTTTGGGAATTTTAATATTCGAATTCACGATTTGCTCATCTATTCTGTGGGCCTAGGCTTATTCAAGAACTTGGATACTATAGGAGCGAGGAACAGAATTTTAAGCTTGGTTGATAAACTGAAAAGTGAAAACTTGTTAATGGATGGTGACAAGGTTGGATTTGCGAAAATCCCCGATGTTTTACGTGACATTGCTCTCGCAACTGCAACAAGAGACCGACATGCTATCGTTTCCACAAGCAATATTGTTAGATCAAGAGATTTGGCATCCGAAAATTGCACTGCAGTTTCCCTTCCTTATCGTGATATCTCCGAGCTTCCTCGAGTCCTTGAATGTCCAGAAGCAAAACTTTTTTCGCTGTTCGCTGAAGATCCTAATTTTCATATCCCTGATTCCCTTTTTGAATGGACTAAAATGCTCAAAGTTGTGCATTTTAATGGCTTGCATTTCGTGTCCAGTTTGCCTTCATACATTGTGTTTATAGAGTTGCCAGCTCAAGAATATTGCTGTCATTGCAGAGTTAGTGCAGCTGGAGGTCTTGAGTTCTGCTGATTCTGACATACAAAAATTGCTCTAATCGCAGAATAATTCCTGCAAAAGTCTTGTCAAATCTGCACTTGTTAGAAGAATTATACATGCTTGATGGTTTTGTTCGATGGGAAGAAGGTGGAAATGCAAGCCTTGTCGAGTTGAAGTGCTCGTCTCACCTAACAACTTTAGAAATACAAGTGTTGGATGATAAGTTATTACCACAATATTGGTTCTTTAGTGGATTGCAGAACTGTAAACTACTTATAGGTAAGCATTGGAAACCATATATGTTCAGTACAAATGAATCATCGAGGATCATAAAAGAATTGGACATCAAACAATGTTCTGAATTTGAGAGCTTCGTTTCCAAAAAATCAGATAGAAGCAACGGCGATAGGAGTACAGATGGATACCTCTTCAATGAAATGGGTAGTTTTGTGCTCTATTGGTTCTCTTTCAATACATTAATTTTCCGCTTTTTTTGATAAAATAGACGCACGATAATTTTTTGAAAATATGTATAAATGGCAGGTTACTTTCTCCAATCTGGAGAAAATATATTTGGGAAAAATTGGGTCAAGATATATATGGCACCCCGAATTTGCAGATGATGATTCATTTTCCAAGCTAAAATCGTTGATGATCGACAACCTGCCCTCATTGAAGCATATATGGAGTATGGATTCCAAAATCTGCCCTCAATGAAAGACAGTGTTTGTGAGGAGCGTGATGTAATTATGTTTGATATGCTTACGCATTTAACACTTCTTAGTTTGGATACACTTAACTGTTTTTGCTCTGGAAATTACACCTTTAGTTTCCCATTGTTAGAACAAGTATTCATCAGGAATTGCCACGCAATGAATATCTTCTGTAGAGAAATGTTGACCACACCAAATCTGAAAGTAGTACTGTATGACATGGAAAAACAGTCAGATGAAAGAGATCTTAATGCCATTGTGTCATGTCGGTTAACAGAATGGGTAAGAATGCTTTCTTTATTTGTTCATCACTTTATTGATTATATTTCTGGTAATTCAATCAACTGAAATTCTTTTACAGGTTAATAGAGATGATTGCGAGAGACTGTGACTTGGTTCAAGCAGTTTTCCTCAAGAGCTATCTGTGGAAGATACAACGTGGGGGAACTTGAAGATGCCATTGAGGCTTTGAATTTAGCTCCACAATATCTTGAGGTGGGTTTTTACTTTATTTTCTCCCAGTTTTTTAGGCGAAAAACTACTTCCCTGTGTCAAACAACTCTTACTGTCATGCTGCAGTATAAATTTGATAAAAGTGTTAGAGGAATAGAAGAGGAATATCAAAGAAAACAACTTATAAGAGATGAAAGACTTAATACTTTCTATTTGTTTCTTTGAATTGAATTATTACAACCTTCATACCATGCTCTATTTATAGTGCAAGAGAAACAATTACAACCATTTATTGTGCAACAATAAAAACATAAACTAATACACCATTAACTTTAAATTTTCACCACACAAAATCCACCAACTCTAGTGTCTTCAATTTCTACCACATAAATAAATTAAGTTTATAATTTAACACCATTTAGGTGAATCTCAACTCAACTTCATCTTACTGCAAGAAAATGGTACAAGGTCATTTGAATTTTTTGTTACAAAATTGTGCATTTACAATACATGTAATTCATTCGATTATTATATTTTTCGTAATATATTGCTTTTTATTATGATGTTATTCATCTGTTACTCATTTGATACTTGTGATTTGCAGTTTGTCAACTGAAACTGTTTTGCGAAATTGTATGTAACATGTTGTAAAAAGAGTAAAAAAGTATTATACATGCAACAAGCGAAATAAATGGATAACATATATAGCATAAGAATTAAATGACCAAACCGACCATGCAAGAACCAAAGCTTTATAATTGGAAGGGCTTTTACAAATATGTAAAAAAGGAGTGAATGAGGGGATGAAACTGTAAAATGCTATAGTGAAATTATTAATTAACCCTAAACGTGGTGAACAGAAAAAACCTTGGGCCTCCTACGTACTTCTTCAATATAGAGGCTTGATCCTGAAAACGCAAAGTGAAGGCAAAGAAAATGACGGGGCTGAACTTAGTAAGCACGTTAATATCGCTACCAAAGGTTCCTTACTTTTATCTGAAAAACAATTTACAGAAACAGAAAAGAAGCTCTCTGATGCTCTCCAAA
>CATIWQ010353713.1:0-36629 GCA_949673415.1 Euphorbia schlechtendalii
AATATTTGGAGTTTTCGAATATGAATATTAGAAATAAATTTGTTTAAGTATTAATGTGAAATATGGTGATTTGATAAGTTACTGTTATAAGTTACTGATAGTTACTGTTACCGTGACACTCCCGATCCGGGGGTGTTACAGTGAGAAAACGCGTAAATAATTAAAATGTAGGGGTATATTTATAAATATAAAACTTAAAAAATTCCATACATATTAAATCATTCTTATATAGAATATTAAAATGACATATATTTAAAATAATTTTAATTATTAAAGAAAATATACAATGAATAATGGCTAATTCAAAACATTAAACAACAGTAAATAAAGTAATCAAAGACAATAAAGTTTTAAAAAGTTTGAAAATTGTATTTTGGTTGATAAATCTTAATAATATAAGTATATAAAATGGAATAAAACAAGTTTTCATGATATAGGGATACTACTATTATTATTATATAATAATGAATTGGGGTCAAATTTGGGTCTTTTGATATGAGAAATTTCTAAGAAACGATTTTCAGAATTAAGGAAATTAGTTTCCAACTTTCTTTAATTGCAGAAACGGTCCAGAAACGTCTCGTAGACAATTCCAGCCAATTCCAACATTACATCAGTAGCCCCATTCAAATCAAAGTTAGTATTATTTTGGTAACCAATTATTTGTTAAATAGCTCTTAATTGATAGATATAAGCATCGAGACAACATTTTTGTAGCTACGGATCTCTTTTGAAGCACTTATTAATTAAAATAATACAAGGTGTTAAATTTTGGTCTTCCTTTCAAACAAATTATTTTTTGGAAAGAACTTTAACTTGTTATTAATAATGTATCATTATATGTTCGTAATATTTTATTGAATTGAAATAATCTTGTTTCTAGTTCACATTCATCCATCCCTACAAGTAATTTGTAGGAGTGAAAGATGAAACTTCTTCTACACACTCACGATTAAATGTTTTTAGAGATCTCTACTATACCTCAAATGTTTTTTTAGTATCCAGTCTATTAAAATTACCTATTTGATGTTTGATGTATTCACTTTTTGCCTACTAAATACTTAATGTATTCACCATATGTTTGTTTGGTGCATGATCTATTTAATTTTAGTACGTAAAGTGTTTATCTAACAACACAAGAAATGTGAAATAATTATATTATCATTTAGAGAATGAGTATGTTTTGTTGGTCATCGTAGAACTGTTGATCCCTGTTATCGTATTAAAATTCAATATGTCAGGTACCAAATTGATCAAATTTGAATACATCAAACATTAAATATACAATTTCAACAGGTGAGGCAAAAAAAAAAACATTTAAAGTATAGAACAAGCCTTAAAAAAAGTATTTAATCCCTCAACTTGCATAACCAACTGGGTTACAATGTATCAAACATAAAAAAAAATTTAATCCTAAAAAGTATTGGAATTAATTTATTACTGTGTATATATGACATTGATTGTTTCCTCGGTTAATTCAGCACGTATGAAATATAAAAAAATTATAGTTAGCAAAATTAGAAAAAATTAATGAAATTTCCAACTTTTGGGAGACTTTTGGTTTATAACAAACACTTACTTGACTTGTTAAAGAGAGGCCAATAATTCAAGTGAAGTTGAAGCAAATTGTACTACTACTATTCTTATTTATCTATCTTTCCAAGCTTAGCCCCTTATTCATTTTCTCCTATATATTTTCTCATATATTTTTCTAGGCTTAATATATTAATGACCGCCTAACCTGACATTTTTTATTAACAACACTCATCATCATTTTGAATTGTATCTGCAAATCCCTCAATTTGGTAAAAAATTTGGTAAAAATACATCTAAGAATATGCACAATTTAATTCATAAATACGAATCATCATTATGAGATGGTTCTCATATGTATTTTACCAAGTTTAGACAGCTTTGGCTCGCATATAGAATTAAAAGTTGAAAGAAAATAAAAAATATTGCATTGGATTAAAAAAAATCTACAACACTCCCCGACTTCATCCATCCATTATTACTCTTGAAACATTTGCCAAATGCTTTTGCCTTTACCTAGGAATCAACAAGTTGGTCAAGCTACAAGTAAAACATACATGGACTCAATTAAATTAAACAGAAAAATGCATTATTATCCCCTCCAATTTAATTTTAATAGCCGGATACACTCCTAACTTTGAAAAGGATTAAATAATCCCCTCAACCAATTGAATGCTTGACCGCTGATGTGGAATATGTTGACTATCCAAGCGCGCGTTTGTTCCATTTCTATCCTCTCACCCCTTCGTCCTTCTCTCCAGTCACTCTCTTTCCCTCTGCTCTCATTCTCTGCCTTTTTCTGAGGTTAATTAAACACGCCCATTAAATTTTCTCTGTTGGGTTCCTTTTCTATTTGATTTTCTTGTTTCTTTCTTTTAGGTTTTGGTTTTCAAATGATTCAACTTTATCTATCAGTCTTTAATTTTAAAGCTCCCCAAATTTTTCTATCCCCTCTTTTCCCATCGTCATCAATTCTGAGTTTTTATCTTTCAACAACAACAGATGTATATTGCAGAGAAGATGACAGGGTGAATTGTTGTACTGATTATAGAAGGAATCTCCTTCTCTAGAATTTTATTATCTGTAAATCCAACTCAATTTTGGGGCTTAACCACTGGAATTGGATTGCCTCCTTTTGAATTAGGATTTTGAAATTTAAACTAATTCTTGATGAAATGGACAATATGAGATGATTTAGAGAAAGGAGGTGAGGATTTGATGGAGAAAGTGGTTGATCGGCATCGCCAATATCGTCGATGAAGTTTCTTGTCAAAGAAAGGATGATTACGAGAGAGAGAGAAAATTTTGATTTTTTATTAAAAATCACGATTCGAAATTTCATTGATTTGATTTTTCGAACTTCGACATGTGATGGGGTGTGCTCAACTCTCCAACATGTGATTGGTGTATCTGATTAGTGTATCTGATTTCAGATGGTTAAGTGATTCACTTTTACCAAATTAGCAAGGGTGTTTGATCTTTTTCAAAATTGAGGTTGGCATCCGACTGTTAGAACCAGGTTAAGGGATTAATGATAATTGTTTTTCTTTCTGTTATGGCCCAGCTTCTACACCTCCTTTGCTATAGCTATCAGCTTTTTTTATTACAAGGTTCATGATTCAGTTGTCGAAGCACGTTGAGTTTGTAAAAAATCTTAGTTGGGATTCAAACCAAAAAAATAGGCTCGCCGAGTTTGTGATGAGAATTCACAAACTCATGCCGACCTGAATCTTGCTAAAGAAATATTAGGTTGAATTTTGAACATGATTATCTTAACAAAGATAGCTTACAATTGAGAAAGAAACTAATTATATTTCTTTTAAATGGAGATGTATTACGTTGATAAAAAAAAAGGACGTATATTACTAATATAAAATGGACAATACAATTGAGGAGTATTTTGCCAAAATCTACTTACGTAATTCTGAGTCATAGCCCAAACTAATATGTTATGTGTTTATGCAAAACATCTTATTTTAATTTAACTAAAATCAACTTATTTAATAAAATATATTCAGTTTTCTTCATTTATCTACTTTACATTACGATACAAAAGATTCAGAATAGGGCTGGTCTTACGAATTTTGGGATCCTAAACGAAAATGTTGAAAAAAATATGTGATAACGAAATTGATAGTACAATGTTTAGGTTTAAAATTGCAAATAAAAATTTAATTAATAAAGAAAAATTATATAATTAAAAATAAATACATTTGATTTTTATCAACAATAAACTATGATAAAAAATTTAATGATAATAATTGAATTTCATTAATTAGTTAATTAATATTTAATGATAATGATTATATTTCATTAATTAGTTAACTAAGAATGTGAAGTATATTTTCTTAATAAAAAAGAAAAAACATGGTATTATTTTTATGTAGATAGACAATATGACGATCCTTAATTTTATGAGATCCTAAGCAATCGTCTCGTTTACTACTGTAAAGCCGGCTCTGATACAGAATTAAGATAAAATTTATAAAATTTTCCAATCACATGCTAAGGATTATAGAATTTTCAGCGAGAATTTAGAAAAGTCTGAAAATGAAAAGCTACAAGCTAAGCTACTAACTACAAAAAGTTAATCCATTTCAAAACTCAAGAATCCAACTGTTTCAACAGTTTTATGTACAAATCTAACCACATGGATCATTCATAGACTTTCTTTTTCAAATAATTAATGGGTTCCCATTTTTATGAGCTCTATCTTTTTTTTGGTACATGAGAAGGCAGTGTACATGTACAGCTTCAATGTTTTAATTTTATATTTAATTAGGCAATGTGATTACACAGAAGGCAATATCTAACTATCAAATCAGTAAATCAAGCAAATCATGTTCACAACAGATAAAATATGAATAGATGTGAAAACACATCGAACTCTTCACTTACTTAACTTGCTCATAGAAGAAAAAATCTAAGCACAGTTATAATAGTAATTATAATATATTATAAGAAGATTACTCCAAAAACCTGAGTTTGAGTTTATGTCTCTGTTAGAAACACATAATTGAATTGACCATAATAAACCTCTTTATAATAAATCATGGTGCACATGAGTAGAATATGATTACAGTTGAAATTGTTGCAACAAAAAAATAACTGATGTCACAACTACAATGCGTAAATGAGTTGATACGAACTATGAGAAGAGATTCGAGTTCAATTATCACTAAATACATATGTAGCTAGGAATGAGAAATATTTATCATAACTCTATCGGTTGCGAATGAAAATAATTGACGTGACAATTTAACATTAGTTTTTCTTGTAATAACTCTAGTACAAGAAGTTATGGTGTATGTAACAACTTGATTATCAAGAGAAAAAGAACTAGTTTGTCTTTGTTAAACAAGATTTTCAAACTAATCTATTGGTCTTTCAAGCTTCAACGTTTCTACACACTCTATACCATTAAAATTTCCGAAATAATTTGCAGAAAGACATAAAGAGCTTTGAATGCAGAAAGTTGTGAAAAAGATGAGTAACATTAATTTAGACTATGTTTGAATTGGGAAAAAAAACAATTGAATGTTGATCTCGAAGCATGAAACCCTAAATATGGTGGGTGAAGGCTTTAGTAAGAAACAAAAGAAGCCAATTAAACACATAAACAGACGGACAAGATTCTTTAAGTCATGATGTAGAAATTCCGTCCAATAATGAATCTGAAAGTTGAGTTATTAGATACACTGACAGAGAAACCTAAATCCTGTTTCATGAAAGTTAGAGATAGGAAGAAAAAAAAACATAATTGTAATGATGATCATATATGACCCTCATTGAGTCAGAAAAATGTAAATTATAATATAAAATAGTCAAAATCTTTCATCATTGCAGCAATCTGCTATTTTTCAACGACCTTAATCTCTCCAATGACTTCCAAAATAAAAAACCACGTGAAGAAAAAATTGAATAACAAAACCCAACAAACAAAAAATTAAAACAAGTGAAAAAAATCTCATCTGTATATATAAACCATAAAACTAAAACAAAATGAACCCATTGAGATTTAACAAAGACAATCAAATCTTTCTTCACTACGCTTCAAGAAAACATGGAAAACAAAACCCATTAGACAACAACTTCAAAAAAAAGATATCAGCTTTATCTATAGGTCAAGAAAACAAAATGAACCCATTTGAGATAATGATGGGTAGTTGAGTACTAAAAAAATATATATATGCTGCAAACAAGAACTTCAAAATATAAAGTGGAAAAGATCTCGCCTTTACATAGAGATCATAAAAATTAAAATAATATATTTGAGATGATGATGCGTATTTTGAAGTTCTGAAGCAGACAATTGGGGGGAATGAAGCCTGGTCCGACGCCACTAAAACATGATCAAAATCAATAATTTTCCTATTATTTTCTTGACTAATTGAAGATTAATTGATCTAATTAGTGGCCTCGAGCCAGACAACATTCCCCTCAAAAGAAATCAAGCTTCCATCTCATCTGAAAATGAAAAGAAAAATAAATTTGGAAGAGAAGGGAACTGAGAGAGAAGAGATGAACAGGAATGAAAGAACGAGGAGAAAGAATTGAGATAAAAAGGGGAGATGAAGGGTGAAAATGGACAAATAATACAAAAAAAGTAGCACACCCACCTGCCCCTACACTTGGGCCCTCTTGGTTAAAGAAATTACACGGAAAACTCAGTGAATCTCGAGAGTGTTGTGTGTAATGTTATGTTAGCATGTTATATAACTCTATGTCTTGAAATTGTTGGGGCAGGTGGGGCAGGTGTGGAGAGGCGGATTTAATATATTTGTTTCGGTGTAAATCTATGTAGATGCATTACTGAACTAAATTGAATTAGCAGGTTAATAAGTTAAGAATAATATAGTCATAATATCATGAACTTTGATTTTCATTATCATCTGTTTTAGGCTAGAGTCAGGGTGTGATCGTCCAGGGTACATAACAGGAAAGAGCTTAAAAATATTTTAGTGTTTAAATTTATAGTAGTTAATGTTTAAAATATATAAATATACATTAGATAGTATTTGATGAATTGGTAAATTAATTATTATAGATATGAGGGGTGTTGAGATCAAATCTTATTTTTTTTAAAAAAATTAAATTTTTTACATGATGTCCATTTTTATTAATTCTAGTACCCTCAAACTATGGGTCTGAATGGAGTACCCAGATATTGACAAATCGTATCAGCCTCAAAATTTTTGATTTTACATTGTACGCAGCGTTGAGGTTATAAGTATATCATCATTCATTTGAATTGCTATATTTTGCTGGACTACACAATATTAAGGTGACCTATATAAATCTCTTTAATTTACACATTTTTACCCTATCTTGTTCCTCTCTCTAACTATTTTACATACCTTCTTTTTTCTTTTCTTGTTACCTTTAGTTTATAGCATGCAATATATCAGCAGCCCATTTTTTTCTCATCTTTACACGTTGAATGAAATGAAAAGAAAGCGAGAGGCTCTGTCAATGTCTACTGGGATTCATCATCATGACATAATCACACCATCATCATTGTTTTATGATTTGTTTCTGTTCATCATAAATAAATTGGAAACTGAACTTGTTATGCCTATTTATTTCATTTGTCCCTGTGCTTAACTAACCCAATTTATCACTTACCCATTCAATGTGCTCTAACTTACTTTTATGAACGTAAGGCGTTGAGAGTAGAAGGGTGTGAATTGAGGTTAATTTAATTTTTTTAATAATAAAATTACCATTCAAACTTTAGAGAATCCTAATTCAAAAGAGCTAAGAATTTAAATTTTGACTTAGCTCAAAACAAGACCGTGTCTGATCATATTCATAGTCAATGAGTCCCTAAGGCAAAGATTTTTGGACTAAAAGCATTAGATGTTATACTAACTATTAGACAAAGAAATTTAATTGCATTTCTTTTCAGCAAGCTACTTTTATAGGTTGAGCGAATCGCCATGTTATAGCATGTGAATGGTTTGAGAATGACTCATCTAATCATTTATGAGCGTTGAGATCACAATGGTTCAAAAAGAATAAGGAGAAACATTTCAATAATATGTTATTGTAATTCCCCATTTAGTTTTGTTGATTTATTTGAGCTAATTACGCATCTACAAGCTAGCATTGAGATCACAAATTGTTCAAAAAGAAAAAAAGAACACTCCAACTTATATCACAATAATGAATTTCCGCATTGGGTTAGTTGAGCTAATTCACCCGCCTAGATATAAGCCTCTTTTTTGGGTTAGTAAATTGAAAAATTAGTATAGCAAGAAATACCAAGTATTTTGCAATGCCATAGATTTTGAAAGAACCAAGGAAAAGAAAAGAACATGAAAAAGGAAAGCCTCGTTCAGTGCATAAATCAAAGCCAAGCTTATGGGTTAATTGAGGAAATGACACACAGACAGACATAAAAGGTCACTGCTCAGTTTACTGCTTCATATTTAATTTCTTGGACCCACTCTTTTTCTTTTTCTTTTCTTTTTCTCGTGATATTTGAATTACTTATCAGCCAATTATTGTATTTCCCACTTTGAATAAGTTATTATAGGTATATAAATATTTCTGGCTTATATTAAATAATATGTGGTACTTAATTAAACTATGCTCCTGTTTTCCAATTTTTGCCGTTAGAGTACTCTAGTATAAGACATTTTATTACGCATTCAATTGATATGGACCTTTTCAATCATAAATCAACACATCTATCATTATTTAAAAAACACATATATTAAGAATAGATATGTAAACAGTAGTACTATTTAACTCATGTCACTGAGCTTCATTTTTAAAAAAAATTAATTGACTTTAGTTTTCTAGTACTTATATACTAAGCGCTGCAATAGAATTTACAAAAGAAAATAAAAATTACTGTTAACTTTTCCATAGTTGAGTCGTGTATCTTGAGATTGGCCCGGATGAGTAACCTGCAAAACAATAAAAAAATTACACCGATGCTCAAATCAATAAGAGATCGATGTGGAGAATAATATGAATTGGAAGAAGATATTGTGTATTTAAAGTTTATAAATCATTATTTAGGTCCCGACAAATCCTAATTAGATTAGGATTAAGAATTACAATGAGTAAAGATTACATTTATCCCTTTGATATTACAGAGTTATATTCAAAGGAAATGCTATCAATCAATTTTTCAACAATTTCTTATTCTGATTTTTCCTTTTATTAATTACAAGATACATAAATTATGTAACGATGAAATAATTAATAAGCTACTAATTAAAAATATATATGTCATTATAAAAATGTAAAATATAAATTAATTATATAATAATGTTATAGGAGCATATAATTTACTGATTTTGATAATTATGTTAAATTTCCTACTCTCTCTGTCTACTAAATATTGTCATTTTAAACAATTCACAGTTTTTAAAAAAACAATAAACCGAATGAGTTGATTTACTAATTTACCCTTTCCTAAATGTCCTACTTTATTTTCAAGACTTCATTAATATGTTTAAATATTGATTTCTATAGTAAACACATTGAAAATACAAAATGACAATAAAGAAAATATATCAAAATCTCTCTAAAACGATACTCCCTCATTTTCAAAATAACTGTTGCTTTAGGATTTTAAAAAAATTTCAAAATAACTGTCACTTTAGAATTTCAATGCACTTTTTTAAAATTTTTATCAATTTTACCTTTATTTAATGCATATTGGAAATAATAAAAGAAATAAAGTATCCAATAAACTTTTAAATTAATAAAAATCATGGGGTCATAAATATTTATTACTTTAATTAATGTCATCTTAATATTGATAAATAATTTAAAAAAGATAATTATTTTGAAATGGAAGGAGTAATACTCAGTGTACGTGTAGACGTTATTATTTCTATAGGTAATTATCAGCCCTGGTTTAATGCCAATTGACCTAACCCTGCACCAAACTTTACCTAGTTTTGTTCTTTCCGAATTCCCACCACACATACATATTAATGGCATTCTTTCCTCATTTTCTGCAAAATTAAATTCAACCAAACGAATAGTACTGTCTTGGTTCTTTGCCAATAATAATTTACTTTTAACGTTTTAAAAATTATTATCCAATGCTTGAAATAACAAGAGTAAAGAAAGGTATAAATGGAATATTGATGGAAAAAATTCATGAAATTTTGAAATGGACTACTAATTTACGTTTTCATATTTGACTAAATAGACTATTAAAAAACGGAGGGAGGATTATTTATCTCAAGCATAGCAACAATTTCATAAACCCATGCTTGTCACCGGTTTAATGTCACAGACTAGCTTGTATCGTTTGATCAAGGGTAAACTTCCAAATATGCTTTTAAGTTTGATCGTTTTGCAAAAATGTTCTTATTGAATTTTATTTTTCCAAAATAGTTATTGATTTCAAAAGTTAGCAAAAAAAAAGGAAAAAATATTTTTTATTGAACATAATAGTGTTACAGGAGGTATAATCAATTCAACATTCCTATAATTTAACCACATTATTTAAGAATTATAATCAAAATTTGGGTAATTTTCCGAAATTCTTCATTTTGTTATGATTTGTTAAAGTTATCACATCCATGTATAAAAATATTCGTGCTTGCTAAAAAAATTATAAAATTTAATACTAAGGTGTACTGTATTTTTATTAACTAATTTGTAAAATTTTTCAATTCGAAATGGACAACAATACTACTCTTCATGACAAAATTAAAAATTGGAAATTCTCTTTCTGTTAATTTTTTAAATCACAAGCACTCTTTTACAAAAAAGAAAAAAATTCACAATGACATTTTTAAAAAACGACCAAATTTGATTAATGTGTCAAAGTTAATGAGTTCTATCTGGCACTTCATGACTATAACTTTTATTTTGATTAAAAGGGACAATTCCATGCATGTACATTGTAAAATTTATTTTTGGTCAAGTAAAAAAAATTAATCCCACCATTTTACCTTTTTCATTATTCCCTCCAATTATTTTAATGGTCATTCTAGAAATAAAACATAATTTTTTATACTTGTCATTTTTATATTTCAATGCATCTTCCGTTCACTCTATTTCAGTTTTACCCTTATATGCTTTAAATATTACACATGATTCTATGAGTCTGCATTTAACTAAGGCTTAATGCATCCACACCCTCTGAACGTGTTTAAAAAAAGCTATTACCACCCTGAACTTTGAAATGTGACATATAGCCCCCCGTACTTGTGTAAAACGAGTTACTTTATCCCCTCGTAAAAATATTGGTTTCAAGAACAAGAAGATAAAAATGACGGGCCAAGAATCGATATAATATTATGATTAATTGAAGAAAATATTTAAAATAGAGATGAAGTTTTGAAGAAGATGAAAAACATGTATTAGAAATTTTTTAATGGTAAGAATTAGAATGTTAGAGATTTATTTTATTCATTTTCTATTCCACCAACATACTTCACGCGCGTGTATTTTGATGATCATTCACGTAGCAAGCCAAGTCAGCACAAGGGGCTAAAGTGACACGTTTTAAACAAGTACAGGGGGATATCTGTCACATTTCAAAATTCTGGATGGCAACATCATTTTTTGGACAAGTTCAGGGGATGTAGATGCATTAAACCTTTAATTAAAATGCATAATAATTTTGTCAATAAGTCAATTTCATGCTTCGTAACTTTGAGTTTAAAGAGAACATTGTTATGGGTTAATTAGTAATTGACATATCTCATTCATTATTTTCTTAATTTTGGTTATTCTTGAAGTTAGACTACTAAATCAATTGGAGGTAGCATGCGAATTCAAATCTTCTGTCCCCACTATTTTATCTCCAACTCTGTTTCAATTCAATATATGACACATGTCCAATTTTTTTTATCTTTTTTCAATTACTTACAATTTTAAAATAATTTTTTCATTACCACATGTATAATTCATACACAAATGGCATACATTAAGTGGGAGACAGGGTTGGGGATAGAGTAGTGGGGATAGAAGATTTAATTCCAGCATATGCTATTGATTTATTTGTGAACTCTGTAAAATTTTATATATTTAAGATAATTTCCCTTTGGATACTACAATTTTCAATGTTATATATGGATGTTTGGATCATGCTAAATTATCAACATATTCTGTGAAACATTGCGTATTAATAAAATTATTAGTTGGTAAAGTACTTTATGTATAAATATAAATGATAAATTAGTAACCCCAAGGTGTGGTCCAGTGGTCGGAATTAGTCTAGGATGACAATAGGTCTGGATCCGATTTAGATCTATATTTTCATATTTTCAAGGTTGATAAAAGCACTGTCTACCCTGAGCTAGCCTTCAAATTGTGATTATACAGGTCCAGATCGGATCCAGATCTGGTTCATTACCATTCCTGGGAACTAGTCCATCTTTAAGCATCTATTAGGGATTGAATCTTTGAATATGTATGGAGCAATATTAAATCTTTTGACCGACCATCTTGCCATTCGAGGCATCTGCAAAATGGTAATCGGGGGTTAATCTAAATGTTAACATGACTTAAAGGTGTCGCCTATAATTGGAACTCATCAAGGACCATCTCATGATGAAAAAAGAAAATAAATGATAAATTAATCGAGGAAGTAGCACTTAATAACTACTCCCTCCGTCTATTAAATATTATCGTTTTAGAGGGATTTCGTTGTCTCTTTTTTATTATCATTTTATATTTTCAAGATGTTTTTTTTCCAAGTTTTTCATTCCTACCCCTATTAATTTGTTCAACTTCCAAGATATTATATTCTAATCTCCAATAACAAGAGAAGACTATAAGTCAAATTGTTTTTATTGAATATATTAATAAAGTATTGAAAATTGAATAGGACATTTATGAAAGGGTAAATTAATAAATCATCTTATTCGGTTAGTTGTTATCTTAAAAACTGTGAATTAGTTAAAACGACAATATTTAATAGACGGAGGGAGTATTTACTTCTTGTATTAATAATTACAGTAAATACGGTAAGTAATATTCAAAATTTACTTGCATGGTCAAAATTTTATGAAAAGGATTGTTCAATGCACACATCTTAATTATTGACGATAAATGTGCAATATTTGAGAATCATTCACGCTCTTTCAATTTCGATATATTTTCAACATTTCCCGTTGAGGTTCTGGTCATTTACAACTGACATATCAAATAGCCAGATATGAACATTAAAAGTACGAAAAATGTGTTTTATCGAAAAAAAATTCTTAAACTGTGACTTTACATTTATTAAAATCCATATGAGGTTTTCACATTTTTTTTAATCGTTACATGAACTTCAGACATCATACTTATTCTAAATTAGAAGAGGATATATTTGTATATGATATAAAATAGTCCATTCTTTCATAATTTTTTTGATGCAAGTAATATATTTTTCTTGCAAATATAATAGATCGAATAGAATATTAGGTGTTAGACTGCACAAACAGAGATCTCACTCTTTTGTGTTTAGATTAGTTGGATTAAACCAAGCTACAATTCAACCGATCTCAATTTGCAATATGTCACAGTTTGCTTCCAATACCCATCCTCAATTAGTTCAATAATTACTTTCTTAGCGAGGGGTCATTATATCATTAATAAAAAAAGCGCAATGAACGAAAAGTGGTCACATCATCAATTTAAAATAATACGGTAACAGAAAGCAAAAGCAATCTTCCACCTTTAATTAGTAGTTGTTTTCTGCTCGGGAAAGAAAGTTTAACTGTGACTATTAGAGAGTAAGCTTAG
Source organism: Euphorbia schlechtendalii (assembly GCA_949673415.1). Taxonomy (NCBI): domain Eukaryota; kingdom Viridiplantae; phylum Streptophyta; class Magnoliopsida; order Malpighiales; family Euphorbiaceae; genus Euphorbia; species Euphorbia schlechtendalii. Next base: position 13,246 of record CATIWQ010353713.1, read on the forward strand.
CGAAATCGCAAGAAGTTAGAATATTCTCTTACATAAGGAGTTTATTTTTTATTTTTGATGGATCCGTGTGACTTGACTCTATAATTCTTCTTTTTCTTTTTCTTTCTTTTTATTTTGTTGTTTTCTTTCCTCTAATAAAATTCGAACCCGGTTTTCCCCGTTCTTAGTTTTATTAAAAAAATGATACGGTAATAAACAAAAACATAAGGAACTGTTGGGATAAGTGTGAGTTGAGTATATCCCACTTGAAAATTTAATGAGTTAAGTGAATGATATATGATTGAGAAGGGCCCGCATATATGATTGAGAAGGACCCACTAACCCATCACCTTAGGGTTTTGGGTTAGAAGTGGTTTCAATCTCATGAAGTATATCATTTACTTGTGTGCTCATTGTTTCCCCCGGACCTGTTGCGCAACAGAAACATGTTCAAGATTGGAAAGATCACCGGAATCATAAATATCAGAAAGTAAATAAAACAACAAAACAGTTTTACGTGGTTTCTTGATCTGTTTTAAGGGATCAGACTAGTCCACGGGGAAAGGCTCTCCGATAGCTGTTTATTGATATCTGAATAAGGCGATTACAACCAAGGTTCAACAACCACAAAACGCAGCATCACAGAACTCTTCTCTCTTAACAAAACAAGGATTAAACAACTAATCCTTTACTCCCAATCACAGGAGCACCCAAGAAGAAGAAGAATCCAAGAAGAAAAAGGTTACGCGAATGTAACCAAGAACACAGCGAATAAGAAGAAGAGAAAACGTCCCAACCCTAAAAACTCTTAGTGAAAACCAAAAACTGCGTTTTGTTCTCAAATGTACACATTTACAAGAGTTTATATAGCTAGGTTAAGGAGCTAATCTTAGCCTTTCGATCAAGCTTTAATCCAACGGTGAAGAGAACATCTCAGCTGCATAAAGGAGGTGAACGGCTACAACAAATGATGGGCTTGGGTTGTAGTCTTGGCCCAGCACTTCAAATAGGCTTAACACACAGCTGGCCTAGAGCACTTAGACCTGAAGCACACCCAACAAACTCTACCTTGATTTAGAGTCTTCAAACTGCTACCATGGAAGAGCCTTTCCCAAGGCAATCCATTTTAAGTTTTCCTCAGTATTCCAAGATGACTAAGCGCATCCTGAAATTTAGAAACAGGGACAACTTTAGTGAATATGTCAGCAGGATTTTGCAAAGTAGAGATTTTCTTAACATTGACAGTGCCCTGAGAAATAATATCCCTGATGTAATGTAATCTAACATCAATGTGCTTTATACGTTCATGAAACACAGTATTCTTACTAAGATGTATGGCACTTTGAGAATTACAAAAAATATCAATACTACTTTGATTAAATCTAAGTTCAAAGATAAGTCCCTTTAACCAAATTGCTTCTTTTATAGCTTCAGTTAATGAAATATATTCTGCCTCGGTAGTAGATAAGGCAACAATATGTTGTAGGTTAGACTTTCAACTAACAATGTTATTACCAAATGTAAAACAGTAACCACTAGTGGACCTTCTTTTGTCTAAATCAGCTGCAAAGTCAGAGTCACAGTAACCACAAATATTGAAAGCTTTATCATCAGATGGCTTGTATCTTAAACATAGAGAACTACTATTTTTAAGATATCTTCCAAGCCATTTAACAGCATTCCAATGCATTTTATAAGGTTTAGACATAAACCTGCTCACAAGACTTACAGCATAAGCTATATCTGGTCTGGTATAGACCATATAGTACATCATACTACCAACCACACTTAGATAGGGAATTTTAGATATGTACTCAATTTCATCCTTACACATAGAATCAGGAGCAACAAACAACGTAAAGTGAGCACCAATGGGAGTAAGCACATCTCTTCCAACATTTAAGTTGAACTTTTCTAGAACTTTAACTATATAATCAGATTGGGACACATATAAAGTTTCAGAACTCCTACCACGCATAATATTCATCCCAAGAATCCTTTTAGAAGGACCCAATTCTTGTTTAAGCATAGAAGTCACTTTCTTTATTTCAGACTTAGATTTGCTAGCAACAAGCATATCATCAACATAAAGCAACAAGTAAACTATGTTTCCATTATTAACATCAGAAAAATAAACAAAGGAATCAAACAAGCTTCTTGTAAAACCATTTTGAATTATAAATTCATCAAATCTCTTGTACCACTGCGTACAAAGATTTATTTAGCAAGCATACATGATTTTCTTTACCTTTTTCTATAAAACCCTCAGGTTGATACATATACAATTCTTCTTTTATATTACCATGCAAGAAGGCAGTTTTGACATCTAACTGTTCAAGTTCAAGATTAAGCATAGCAACAATAGAGAGAAGAATTCTAATGGAAACATGTTTTACTACAGGGGAGAAGATTTCATTATAATCCACTCCTTCCTTTTGGGAAAAACCCTTTGCTATAAGTCTTGCTTTAAACCTCTCTTTTTCTACTCTAGGAATTTCAAGTTTCCTTGTATAAATCCATTTACATCCAATTACATGTTTGTTCTTAGGCATAGGTACTAAGGTCCAGGTTTTATTCTTTGTTAAAGAAGACATTTCATCAATCATAACATTGTACCATTTAGACCAATCAACATGTTTCTTAGCATCATAGAAGGAATTAGAAGTATCATCATCAAGAGAATCAACAACAAAGCATGAGTAAGCAACAGAGTCGTTATTCAAATAGTCATAAACAACATAATCAGAGAATCTAGCAGGCATCCTGGTAATCCTTCTATTCCTACCATTTAAATTGTTATCATCATCATTTAAATCAACAGGAGAATTGACACCAGGATTATCCAAAGGTAAATTATCAGTTTCAGGTTCAATTTGTTGATTATCTTGATCATTTTGATCTGTAGTCTGAGTAATGTTGTTATGACTAGTGAGCTCCACCTCAAATACAGACATGTTAATAGATTCAGTTTCATGATTATTAGGTTTAACCTTGAGAAAGTCAGTCTCATTAAACACCACATTTCTACTGATAATAATCTTATTATCAAGCAATGACCACAATTTATATCCTTTAATACTAGTGGGATAGCCAATGAAAACACATTTCTTAGCCCTAGGTTCAAGCTTAGACCAACATCATGAACAAAAGCAGCACAGCCAAACACCTTTAAATGATTGTAAGATACACGATGGTCATTCCAAATTTCATTAGGACATTTAAAGTTAATAGCAGAAGCAGGAGATATATTAATCAAATAACATGCAGTAGAGGTAGCTTCAGCCCAAAAATTTAGACTCTAGCCAGATTCATTCAAAAGATATCTTACTTTATTTAAGATGGTCCTGTTATACCTCTCAGCAATACCATTTTGCTGAGGAGTATAAGTACAAGTTCTATGTCTCATAATTCCATACTTAGCACAGTATTCATTAAACTCATTGTTAACATATTCTAAGCCATTATTAGTTCTAAGCACCTTAATTTTCTTACCTTTTATGTTTTCAACTAAGGTTTTCCAATCACAGAACTTAGCAAAAGCCTCACTTTTATGTTTCAAGAAGTAAATCCACAACTTTCTAGAATAGTTATCAATGAAAGATATGAAATATTGAGAGCCAAACAAAGAACATGGTACAGAGGGAGAACCCCACAAATCACTATGAATAAAGTCTAAGCATTCAGTAGATTTATGAGTAGAAGAGTTAAAGGACTGTTTGTGAGATTTACCCATAATGCATACTTCACAATTATCAACTTTAGAAAAGTTAGGGATAGAAAGATTACCTTTCTGATTTAACAAGGCTAGGCCTTTTTATCCAATATAATCCATCCTCTTATGCCACAAGGTGATAAGATCAGATTGAACAGCAGTAGCATTACTATCACATACAACAGATCCAGTTAAAACATATAGGCCATTAGATAAAATGTCCTTCATGATACAAGTATCATTTTTACATATGAATAGCTTTCCATTAATGGCATTGTAACTAAGGCCTATATTATCAAGGTAACTTAAGGAGATCAGGTTTCTTTTAAGATCAGGGTTATATCTCACATTATTTAAAATAACCATTTTCTCATTCCACATTTTCATTTTAATGGAACCAATACCTTTAACAATACAAGTAGAATTATTTCCCATTAAGACTTGACTTCCTTTAATTCCTTTAAGATCAATGAACCAGCTTGGATTGGGGCACATGTGGTATGTACAACCAGAGTCCAGAATCCAATCTGATTCATTACTAGAATTGCTAATGGTCAAGGCTTCTATATTATCAACATTAGTCAAGGTATTAGCAAATCCACCTTCATTAGCACTAGATTTAAGTTTGCTTAGTCTTTTCTTGCAGTACTTTCTTATATGACCTTTCTCCTTACAGTAATAACAAATTCTTTCAAACCTAGTCCTATTAGGATCTTGACTAGTACTGGGGTTATCAGAATATTTCTTTTGACCATTGTTAGACCATTTCTTTTTACCATTCTGTTTTGGTTTAACAGTTACACATCACCCGAAGAGTTAGAGGACTTACCTTGCCTAGAACCTTTAAGTTCTAGTTCCCTCATTCGAAGGGAGTCAATGGTGTCATCTACTTCAATGGTTTCCCTACCATATTTTAGAGCATCTTTGACATTTTTGAACACATCAGGTATTGAATTAAGCAGGAGAATAGCCTGAGTGTCATCAATGATGGTTTCACCTGTGTTTTCAAGATCAACAACTAGTTTCCGAAATTGATCAATATTCTCATCAACAGATTTACTAGGAGACATCTTATAGCCAAACAATTGTTCTTTGAGAAATGCAATTTTGGTTATAGATGTTGTCATATATAAAGATTCCAGTTTAGACCATAACTTTGGAGCAGTATCTTCATTTCTAACTTTCCTAAGAACGTTATCAGACAGATTCAGTATTATAGTGCTCAAGGCAAGATCCATCATATCATTGTTTTCAACATCACTAAGATTACTAGGTAGGGCATTTAGGCCTTTAAGAGCCTTGACACAATGTTGTTGAACAAGAATGGCTCTCATTTTCCATTTCCAAATAGAGAAGTCAGTTTTACCATCAAATTTGTCAACATGCAGTTTAGTTGAGGCCATGCTACTAAAGTAAAACAAGAAAACGTTCTTTAAAGATTTAACAATAACAGGGATAAGGCAGATACAAAAACAATAGGAATCAATTAGCAAGAAATAATACAAAATACAAGCATGCATATAAGAACATATAAAGGAACTAAGAGCAGAGTTGAGGAACGTTATCACCGGGGATCATAAAGGCTCTGACACCAAGTGTTGCGCAACAGAAACACGTTCGAGATCGGAAATATCACCGAAATCACAAATATCAGAAAGTAAACAAAACAACAACATAGCTTTACATGGTTTCCTGATCCGTTTTAAGGGATTAGACTAGTCCACAGGGAAAGGCTCTCCGGCAGCTGTTTATTGATATCTGAATAAGGCGATTACAACCAAGGTTCAACAACCACAAAACGCAGCATCACATAACTCTTCTCTCTTTACAAAACAAGGATTAAACAACTAATCCTTTACTCACAATCATAGGAGCACCCAAGAAGAAGAAGAATCCAAGAAGAAAATGGTTATGCGAATGTAACCAAGAACACAGCTAACAAGAAGAAGAGAAAACATCCCAACCCTAAAAACTCTCAGTGAAAACCAAATACTGCGTTCTGTTCTCAAATGTACACATTTACAAGAGTTTATATAGCTACGTTAAGGGGCTAATCTCAGCCCTTCGATCAAACTTTAATCCTACGGTGAAGAGAACATCTCAGCTGCATAAAGGAGGTGAACGGCTGTAACAAATGACGGGCTTGGGTTGTAGTCTTGGCCCAGCACTTCAAATGGGCTTAGCACACAGCTGGCCCGGAGCACTTAGACCTGAAGCACACCCAACAGGATCAAAGGTTCCCGGATCCTGATAAGTGGTATCAGAGCCGGTGTGGCTTGTTTGAGCGGGGTTGTGCTCAAGGGGGAGCACGGTCTTAACCTGAATGTGGTGATAACTCACACTTGAAGGGGAGATTATTGGGATAAGTGTGAGTTGAGTATATCCCACATGAAAATTTAATGAGTTAAGTGAATGATATATGATTGAGAAGGCCCCACTAACTCATCACCTTAGGGTTTTGGGTTAAAAGTAGTGTTAAGCTCATGAAGTATATCATTTATTTGTGTGCTCATTGTTTTCCCCGGATCCAAGGCTCCCGGATTCTGACAGAACTGATAAATGCATAAATAATTTAGCTCCACCACGCAAATTTTTTACATATCACAATGTGTTTAAAGCGATAGCTGTATGTAACTCTGGGTTATTAAAAACTTACTGACTGGTTTGAACACCCAAATCGTTTTAAAATATAAATTACATGCTTGCAACTCAGATAAACAAATAACGAAATATTCCAATATTTCTGTATATACAATAATAAATACAATCTCGGTATAATCATTACACAAATGACAATTATCATAAAAGAAAAGCATGAAAAACAAAATAAAAGTGATGCAAAAAGAAATATAAAAATTGAAGAGTGGTTGAAAAGTGAAAAATATAAGTAACCCAACAAATCCATGTAAGAAAAATAAAGTTTCGCACCAAATCCAACATTATTCCCCGGTTTTCATTTTCAAAATCGATTTTATAGGATTTACGGTGTTTTCTCTCCATCCATATGTTTCATATTTCAATTCCTCAAATAAGATTCCTTTAATATAATAATACTCAATTATCATCGTATCAATTTCTACACATAAATATTAAAAAAATTAACAAATAATATAAAAAAAATAATAATATTATATTGATTCTCTAAAATATGGATCTACATATAGGGAATTCTCATTTTATAAATTATCATATGAAAAATAATTAGTTTACCGCGTTACTCGTTCCTATTCCTCGTTTTATTCATATTACAGTGAATACTAAAATTGCTCTTACGTGGTCTTTGTCATTTTTATAATTTAAATAAAACTTAAATTTTTCTTTTAATATCTTCAAGCCACGACGTTAATGCCCCGGACACATTGAATCTCGTTTCCAATTTAATACTCTAAAGAAAAACAAATTCAGCAGCCGTTCGACATGGTTAATGACACCGAGATATATATTTGTTTAATTAGGCACAAGCTGGATACCATAAGCAGTTTGTGATGTACCCATGCATTTAAAAATGTCTAACATGCTCATTTTTTGAAAATTAATACCCCGTAATATCACCCGGATTTGGACACTTCATATAAATTAAAATTCTGACATATATTGTTGAATCCAAAGTGTTACAAATGCGAACGACATGCATATGCTAACAATTTTTCGTGATGACTTCTTTTTACTTAGATTACATTTCTGTTAGTATATAATCACAGGGGACTCGTTGTTACTAAAAGATACAAATTCATTGGTCATTTTGTAGTTGTAGCTGTACAATATGATACGTCAATTTTTCAGCTATTCAATCTCTATGGGAAACAATCATGGAACAAACATTATGATCAGACAATTACTATGCATAAATTGAAGATGAGGCTATATCATTGAATTCAATTAGTTTTGGCTTGCAGCCAAGTTCATGTAAATTGCTTATTTCACAAGGTTTAATCAAGAAAACAACATAAGAACAGTTGAGAAATAGGGACTTGGACATTGATTGAAAAAAAAAACTATTTTTTGGGGGTATTCTTAGTACCTGGAGCTAAGGAGATTTACCATTTTAGGTAAATAAAGTATTTTTTTTCAAATCCAAAACTACTAAAACATATACAACTCATACGTAATTGGTTCATACATATTCATCCGATACCAATGTATGTTAATGCAAGCTGTGGTCAATTTTAAGCTATTAAAAATTACCCATAGTTGACACAGAAAATAAATTCGGGGTTATATGACTATCTAAAGCAACTAATTACATGATTAACAAAGTAGAAAAAGGTAAAGTCACTTACCTGTTTAAAAAGCGCTAGCGGCTAGAACCTTCGGGGATCTAGGCGGTGATTAATCGAGGATTATTCAGGATTTAGGCGGGGACTGGGCGGATTATTATTTTAAAATATTTAATATTTATTAATGAATTGAAATAACAAATTTAACTAAAACATAAATTTGTATATAATAAAGTTACAAAATCATTTAGTAACATTTTTCTGGGCTTTAGTGACACTTTTTTAAACTTTTGTGACATTTTTCTAGGTTTTAGCAGCATTATATTAGTCTTTGGTGACATTTTTTTGAATTTTGACGGCACTTTCTGCCTACAGTGTTTTAAAAAAACCTGCTTAAGTGCCGCCTTGGCCACTTTTTAAAACCGTGCTTACATGTGTATAAGTAATACCAGTAGGCTTGACTCTTGAGCTTCCAAGTAACTTTCTCATAAAAAACTGGGCCATCACATTTTGAACTTTGTTGCTCTTCTTGACTGGGGCACTGGGAATACTGATGGGCTTTTAAGGTTTATTGACCCAAATCTCTTAGGCTCCTTCAACGTGGGAACCTTAGCTCAATTATTTTTGTTTAAGTTTATTTTTGGAAAACAACAAAATAATTTTTTTAAGTTTCTACAAGATCTAATTAATACAAACATATTAATAGTTTATTCATTTTACAATATACTCCTTCTAGTTCTTAATATTTATCATTTTAGATTTTTCATCAAAACCAATAAAACATTTAATGCACTATTAAAATGACTAATTTATCCCTTATACTTTATACTCCCTCCGTCTACTAAATATTGTCGTTTTAACTAATTCACAGTTTTTAAGATAACTACTAACCAAATGAGATGATTTACTAGTTTACCCTGTCATAAATGTCCTATTTAATTTTCAAGACTATTAATTTGTTCAATAAAAACAATTTGACCTATAGTCTTCTCTTGTTATTGGAGATTAGAATATAATTTTCTTGGAAGTTGAACAAATTAATAAGGGTAGGAATGGAAAACTTGAAAAAAATATATTGGAAATACAAAATGACAATAAAAAAAAGATAATAAAATTCCTCTAAAACGACAAAATTTAATAAATGGAGGGAGTAATAAAATTCTCTCTCTTCTTAATTACTAACTTATAAATTAATTTACACTTAATCTCTTTCTCAATTAATTTAAGGGTAAATTAGGAAAATCTTGTTAAAAAATGCATTGATATTTTAAAATGACAATTATTAAGAATCAAAGTAAAAAGTCTAAAACGACATATATTAGGAACCGGAGGGAGTAATACGGTAACACTAGTATTACACCATAATCTCTTTAATTCATACAAGTATCAAAGTAGATATGACAAAAATAACAAATTGGCAGATATTAATTTTATCAAATTTACTTCTATTGTATAAAATGAACCAATGTTATTCATCCAAGCTCAATCTAACACTATTATCTTGTCAATGACTATTTAGGAAAAAATAAATAAAATATAGCTATAGTTTCCATGGTGGGATAAAACTGAGCTAAGTTTCAGGACCACATTGTACAATATTAAGTTATTAAGAGGCAAATGCACTAGAATGTCTCAGTAGATAGAGTTCCACTCCAATTTTATTTAAAAAAATCTGAATGCAGACAAACTTATCTGCTTTTAGGTGTTTTATGGACCATTTGTCAAACAAAGCCACAATGTTAAAGATTTTTTGGTCACGTGTATGAGAGACGCAATTTCCTGAATGCCACGTTGATACAAGTGAACCCAAAGTTACGACTTTCCGAAAGGACAGACAACGCAACTACTTAAGTGGGACACTTTGTTTGAAACTGAGGCCTCAAATGATTGGTTCGTCAATGACACCTTCTACCGGACTTTTGTCTTGACGCAAATTCCATCTAAGAAGCCATTTTCAAAAGACAACTCAAGGATAAACGTGTCAATATGTGACTATCTCCATTTTCTTCTTAACTTGAATTTTACACCAACTTTAACTACTTGCGCTTTAATTTGGATACTACATGGATGCCAGATAGAAGTTAGTACTCACAAATTTGAATTTAACACTACCCAAAATGTACCTTAAACCGGAAACAAGTCCTCGAGGCTATAAATAGGAATGTCAAAATAGTTCAACCTTTAGACAGAGGGACCCCTCATTAGATGAAATCCTAAATCATAATTAATAGTTTGTGATTCATAACTAATCGTGACGGAACATCTTTACGCATCTCATCACATTAAGGATGGACATATGCAACTATTGCAAAATCAAGTAGCTTATTAATGCATCAAGTGTCTGTGATATCATGTTGAAAGATTTACATCTATAATTTCACCTAAAAAATGTGAGTAAAGACAAGACAAGTTGCAAAGGCTTTGGAAACTTATGTATTTAATGTCTGAAAGCTAAAGGTTCATGCACATGATAAGCATGCAGGAAGCAAAGAAGGGTTTTTAGGACAATTAACAAATTCGGCGGCTTTGTTATCTAGCTAAGTAAACATGAGTCAACCAGGTGTCCAAATAGCAACAAAAAACTTAGTACATTTGATCAACTCCCAACACAAAATATAGGCCCACCTTACGGAACCCCCACATCACTAGCTTGATTATTTATTCTCTGAAAATCTAATTACTACATCAACCCTGATAATAGAATTTTATTTTCATAGATGGATCAGGATTCGCAGCCTACATCAAGCACACAAAATGATGCAAATAGGAGAAGATTCACTGATGAGCAAATCAAGTACCTGGAATTCATGTTTGAAGCAGAATCAAGACCAGAGTCACAGATCAAAGAGCAGTTGGCCTTTGAGCTTGGACTTCAGCCACGCCAAGTTTCCATATGGTTCCAGAATAGAAGAGCTAGACTGAAAACAAAGCAGATCGAAAGAGAGTACAACGAACTCAGAGCAAGTTATAATGCTCTAGCTTCCAGCTTTGAGTCCATGCAAAAAGAAAATCAGGCATTGCTGATCAAGGTACTCTACTCTACTCAGCTCAAAGTTATTAAAGGCGTGTCTAAGGCCTTGGCTCACGAGTTTATCGCGCCAAGCGTCTCACAATGCCAAAGCTTGACTCTGTTTCAAAGACTTGAGCCTAGGCGCGCCTTTAGTTGTTTTAAGAGGCTCGCCTATTTAAGGCTCCTTGGCTTTGAGTTTTTAACTGGATTTTTACACATAATACATTTAGTTACATGTTTTATTGTTCATAAGATTATCACATGATTTCTAAAACAAACGAGGAAGAAAAAGTAACGATGGATTTAAAGACACTAAAATAACAGAACAAATACAAATATGTAAAAGTGAATAAATTTGGTTAAGGAATTTTTGCTTGATGAATTATGGACTCTTGATACAACTAGTCATTTAGTTCACTTAACTTTTCAAATTTTAGAATTCGTTGTTATGAATTACAATTGTGGAAGAGTTAAGAGTAATTACTTAAAATTTGTATTTATTGTATGTTAGAATTCACGATTACGGATCTGAATTAGTACTATTTGATTTTAGAAAATTATCACTGCTTGAAAACCAAATGCATGATGACCTCTTTACCTTGACACAAAAGTCGGATGCCACCCCACAAAGTTGCGAAAGGACTAGATACCCTCTCAACTTGGCAAAAGCGAACAACTTGGCACCTTCAACGCCATGTATCTGAATCTGGTTGGATTGACTTTTCAAAGATGCTATTTTTCTGATTTTCTCTCTTCAAACCGAAGTTGACATGTGGCAATAAGGAGGCAAACTAGTGCATTCTTGCCAAGTTGAGGAGGGGTGACTAGTCCTCAAATTGGGGGTGGCGAATAACTATTGTTAGTCACGGTTTGTATATTTTCATTTTTTGTTTCTTGCGTTACTCAGGCACAAGCTGTTGTGCCTTGGGCTTATAGTAACTAGTCTATACTAAAAAAACAGATCGAAATACTTGTACTTCAGATCTTTAATAATAAGCCTTTGCTGGTTTTGAACAGCTGCAGCAGTTGAAGGAGACAACGCAGCATAAAAGTGGAAATGAAGATCAAAACCACAGCAGCAACTGTCAGAAAAGTAAAAGAAAGCATAATAACTTGGAAAGCAAAGAAGAAAACAACCATTCATTAATGGATTGCGGAGGGAAGGAGGACATGCTTTCAACTAATCAAGACAGCAGGAAAACTGAGAGTACTAAGGAAGAAACTGAGGTCCTTAATTTGACCCAATACAAGGATGTCTCAGTAATATCATCTGACTGGAATAGCTTTGAGTCCAATGGGTTTCTCAATGAGTCTAGCTGCAGTTCCCAGTGGTGGGAGTTTTAGCCTTGATCAATAAAATTTTCATTGTAAATATATGTTTTGCGAATCTAAGAAGTCCACTGATATTGAGTATTTACATCTCTAAGGGAATTGAAAACGAAAATTACAAGCGAAAGAACTCATGTCTAGGTGCACAATATAAGCCAGTTTAAATTGCTAGTGATATCTTTTCTGCTTTTCCTGGATATGGTATTAAGTCTCTTATTCTCTACTTGGATTTATCATGATGGCACACTACTTCATAGATCATGAATGAACATAATATACATAGCTTTTGTCATTAATACAAAGCAGAATATGATTAACATAAAATAATTCAAAACAGAATGTAAGATGTACTTCTACTAAATTTAAGAAAGACTATTGCTATATTTATTTGTCAAATTCTCCTATCGCCAATCCAATGAATTATTATTATCTTAAAATTCGGACTTATCATCCCTATTTTGTTCTGAGCTTTCTACTAGAGCAAGCGAGCTCTTACTACAGCGGAATTGACGAGCTTTAGCATTATGACAAGATGCATATTACGAGCAGCATATTCCATCATTAATCAAGGTTGATACACATCTCTGATTAAGAAAAACCAGATTTAGAGCCATTTGTTTTTCATTCTAAATTGTGAAATTTTTATGTAATCAGGACTTGTAATTTGGTTATTATCAATAACCTAATTCACCCAAGGAAGTTCCTCTGAAAGTATTAATGTGGCTCATATTGATTTAGCTGTCATAAAAAGTTAAACTGAATAAGCACACTGCACACAGAATCTCGTGATTTAAAAAATATCTAAAGCCCGGCCACCAAAACCATCCACAGAACATCAAGCATTTCAGTACAATCAAATCTCTTAAACCAGAAAAGTTTCAAAGCTTATGGACTCTTGTAATTTTATCATGGAAACAGAGAGGTTTTCCACCGCAAAAAAAACTCATCGTTGACTCATCACATCTTTATCTATAGATTCTAAACCTTAGTATTCCCTTCAGAATCAAGCATAATACTAGTTACAACTCACAAGTAATACAGTAGAATTAAAAAAAAGAAATTCTAAGATCCAACAAATGCACAATTATTCAAGGAAACCATTGAAAATGCAGAATATTATGCCTTACAGGTATACGAAAGATTAAAAATGTAAACGAAAAATAGACCGCTCCAGTTATTCTGAAAGATGAGTATGTTATGTCAATTATGTAAATCAAAGAGAAAAATTAATGATGCAACACATCAAAGATACAAATAAATTATTCAATTGAAGCAAACTAACAATTGAATTGGAGCTAAATCAGAAATAATCGAGAACGTAATGGTAAGGGGGTAGCACCTGCGGCTTGCAATCGCGAATGGAATCTTTAAAGTAGAATCTGTAGATCGTCAAACAAATTAATCAGAAAACCCGCCAATTGACGGAAAAATGAGAATAACAAGCTTGATTATCCATAACCGGTATTAACTTGCCGGCACTTCTGTGTTTTGTTGCAGAGAGCGTACGTCCCAATTGATTGGGTCCAGTAATGTTTTATTGGGCTGGCCCATGTGAAATAAGATGGGCTTTTCAACTCTTAGCCTTAGCTCGTACTAGATGCCCTTGCTTCCCAACTTGATTACTTAACCCTTGCTTGAAAGTAAAATTAAGGGTACCTTTGGAAATATTCTTTTTGAATAAAGAAGAATTCATTTCAACTCATTCATCATATAATGTTTAAAAGTTAATCAATTTTAAGTAAAATGAATTGAATTGAATTCTTTCAATTTCAGAAAAAAAAAGTTATCAAACATACGGTTAAATTGATGATCCTTTTAGAAATTCAATCTATTTATATCAATTAGTCATTTGAAGAAATTGATTTTTATGAGAGTAATTTTAAACGAATTTATTTTAGTTAGATTTATATAATTAGATAGATTGGGAGGGGACTCCATGGCTCATATATATGCATGAGAGAGGGGTATTCTGAGAATGTGGCTTTTGTGGCCTATAGCGGGAAAGCATAATAAAAAAATTTCTTTTTAATATAGAAAGGTAAAAGTAAAATTGATTTGTGTTAATTCAATTCATACATATCCTAAGAGTTCATACGGTGAATTTGTCAAAAATAAAATCTTCATTACTTCATTTCTTATGATTATTAGATAAATGATGTGAAGATTGATTTAATGTTGATAGAAGAAATATAAAGTTTACTTTGTTAGAAAAAAAGTCACCATACCTCAAATTTAAACCTCTTTTTAAGTAATCAAATTTTTGCTATAGTTTTTTTAAAAATTAAATTTCTCATTTGTTTTTCATATTGTTTTTTGTATGGAGTCTCAAAGTACCTGAATCGGGTTAAGAGAGCTCAAAAGGCTTCCAAAGAAGTGAAAGGACTATGTTCAAATCTCATCCTCTCCAAATTCATATTAACTAAAAAATAACTTGCATGTATTTCCCTTTTGTAAGGCTACATAGATTGTTGCTATATTATGCAATATACTAAAATCTTTACCAACTTGGAAATGTTTTATATAAGCCTAAACAACTTGAACTGAATGAACAATGACATAAAGCACAAATTTTTTGGAACATTAACGTTAATTATATCAAATATATATGAGCACGAAAAAGAAACAATCATATCTAGTGACTAGTGACATTTCAATTCCCTTTGTTTGTTATTAAATAATCAAAAGGACCCTCTTCCTTGATATACTTTTATTCCCTCCTAAAATAAAGGTTAAGCTTCCTAAAATAAAGGTTAAGCTGTCTAAATCATTACCTAATGATCGCAATTTATCCAAATCTGATTTAATATCACATTGTTGATATTTTTTAGAGTATTTCTTTGTGTTGTCAATATATACAAAAAAATAAAGTTTCAATTATCCATATGGATATTCCCTTTGCAATTTGGCATTGAAAATATTAATCCGTAGTCACATAAATTGAATTTTAAACCTTTGACTTGTAATTTTAATGTTGTTATCTGAGCTCCAGCTTGAGTATCAATTACATGAAAAAAGGTATCTTGCCTTTAAGATGTTGTAATAGCCACAAGCTAGTTGAATGGGGTTAAATGCAACTAATGAAGTACAAGTTGAAAATTATTCAAGATTTTCCTTGACCCTCATAGGATCAATGAACAATATTTATTGTGTATAAACTAATTTAATTAGGATTTGTAAAAGTAACTAGTGTTGCATAAGGCATATTAGAATATCTAGTCAAAGCAATCCATGACATGTTTCTCCCAATTCAACGTTGTTAGGGATCCTATATTGTTGATAAAAAAGATTGAGTGGTATAGCAGTATATGTATATACAAAACCTTAACACAAGTCAAGTAGTTTACTTCGTATATATGTTAACGTATGGAATCCAAATTAATACTCACAATGCTTGCTTATACAAAAGAAACCCTAACAGAAAAAAATATGTACTCGTTCTAATACACACACACACACACACACACAAACACACACACACACATATATATATATATATATATATATAGGAAAGTTCAAAATTTTTTTATAGCCAACCGGTCTCTAAACCTATCTCGTCCAAAGTTTAAGAAATTATTATATGAATAGCTAATGGCTAGAGCTAGAGCTAGTTGTGTATAACCAAATCAATATTGATACATGGAGGTAAAGATATGGAAACGAAATTTATTCTCTCAAGTTGACATAAATAAATTAATGAACCAAACAATCTAATGTATATGCACCTTTAAATCTATCCACATAGAATAAGAATATTGGCTCAAGCATGTTCACGGTGGATATCACTATGAATACAACCCTTTCTTTTTTCTAACATGAGTGGCATCACATTTCTAAAGCTATTGTTATAGTACCGAAACATACAAGCATTCAACAAGTATATAGAAGAAAATAAAAAATATACTATTTTTGAGACAGTTCCCCCCGATTGGTACATATACCATGCAGACCAATCACTAGGATACTCTACCGGTGAAAGAGAGAATTCTTATTGAGCATAGGGCATTGAAGACCAGAACAAAGATCAATACAAAGTTCACAAGCAAAAGGAGAAAACCAACAATGAAATCCCAAAAAATAGCATGTAAGAACCCAGAGAGATACAAAAAATACATTTCAAGCCTAACCCTAACAGAGACCACAAAAGATACAAACAAAATTTTCTAATTGATTACAGAACCTTATAAAACCTTTACAAAAGAATCAATGTTGAAGAAACGATCACCAAAATCATCAACATCACAACGTTAATCACTTTAAGATCAACCGAAGAAGAAAAAGACAAGTTTAAGGCGGTGGCAAGAGAAAGGCAAGGTTAAGAAATCTCCGTTTTAGTAACCTGTCAGTGAAGCTTATAAACCACCAATATCAAAACTCAGTGTTTCAGGTTTTACTAGTTGTGGGCTAGACTTGCGGGTTTAAGGGCTTGGGTTGAGACTAGGGAAAACACTTAAACTCCAACACTCTCCACATTTGGCATTTGGTACCAGTTATGCTTAATAAAACTCTTCGATCTTTTGTATCCTCATTTTTTAAGGAAATCACTAAGTATTGGGGAAAATCTAACACAGTCAAAATGCACCAAACCCAACCTTTTAAGAGCTACCTAAAACTTATCAGCAAGGATGGATTTAGTTAATAAATCTGCAGGATTAACACTTGTGCGAATTTCAACAACAAATTCAGCATCATATGCAATTATGTCTTACATTAATGAAGTTTAATATCAATATGCTTTGTTCTCTCATGAAAAATAATTTTTTTGCAAAGATGTATTGCTAAGTGTAATCACAATATATATTAATTACATCCTGAGTTATCCCAAGTTCAATTTAAACACCTTTTAACCACAAAGCTTCTTTTACAGTCTTAGTTAAAGAAATATATGTTAAAAGGGCAACCACATGTTATAAATAAGATTCCAATTTCTTATTGTTACCAAGAGTAAAGCAAAAACCAGTAATTGTCCTCTATCTATCTAAATCAGCAGTATAGTCAGAGTCATAGAAATCTTCTATATTAACACTATTACTCTTAGAACTCTTAAAAACCAAACATAAAGCAGAATAGTTGTGGAGATATTTTCCAAGCCACTTGACAATATTTTAATGAGATTTATTTGGATTAGACATGTATCTGTTAACTAGACTCACTCCATATGCAATATCAAGCCTTGTACACACAATTGAATACATAAATTATCCTACCACATTTTGATATGAAACATTCTCCATAAATTCATATTCCTCAACACTCAAACTATCTTTTCACAAACAATTTAAATTTAGCTCTGATAGGTGTGGACACATGCTTATTACAGTTTAGCTCAAAAATTATTTAAAACTTTTATGTAATCTTTTGAGTTAAAACTAAATAGTTTTTATTTCTATCTCTGAAAATATATATCCTAAGATCCTTCTAGCAGGTTTCAAATCTTTCATTTCAATATCAATATTAAGTTTAGATTTAAGTTTATTAATCTCAGTTTTATCCTTACAAGCAATCATGATATCATCCACATAGAGCGCGCACACACACATTGATTATTATTTAACTTGTCGAAATACACACATGAATCATAACTACTACTAGAGAATTTGAGCTTTATCACTAATTCGTTAAACTTAAGATACCATTGCCTAGAGAATTGCTTAAAACCATATAGAGATTTTTTTTCAATAAAAAAACATGATTTTCAAAGCCTTTTACCATGACACCTTCAGGTTGAATCATATACAATTTATCCTCAAAGTTTCTATGTAAGAAGACATTTTTTACATCCATTTGTTCTGATTAGAAGTTAAAAAAGGCAATTGGAGACAAAATTAATTTAATGGAAACATGTTCAATAATTGGTGAAAAAATTTCTTATTAAACAATGCTCTCAATTTGAGCGAAACCTTTTGGAATCAATATGGCTTTGAACCTATCTGGATCAACATGAAGAATGACAGATTTCTTTCTACAAATCCCCTTGCAACCTATTACCCTTTTTCCTGCAGGTTACGGTACAAGTGTCCAGGTTTTATTGTTAGCAAGAGAGTCAAGCTAATCTTTTATAGAAATAGATCACTTATTTCAATCTTTACTCCTTTTTACTTCAGAGTTGGATTTGGAGATCAATGTACTCAATATTTTCAGTATATAAAATAGAGAATTAACAAGATGAGAGTAATTATAGTCATATACAACATAGTCTCTAAACTTAGAAGGGAACCCGGTTTCTCTTCCAAGTCTTACATTAAGGACAAATTCATTTACTTCATTATCATCATTGTTGATTTCATGTTCATTGTCAAGTTGAATGTCATAATTTTCAGTTTGAAAATTAACTTGATTATTAGATCATTTTCGTTAGTGAGATCTTTTTGAGGTATAGTTTGATAACTCCTTTCAGAGTTATTGAACTCCACCTCAAACAAAACGTTATCATGCTGAAAATATCAAGATCTTTAACAACCTCAGGAAAAAATATTTTATTAAAGGTGATATTTTTATCATTAAGATATCAGAGTCTGTAACCTTTTTTTCTATTAGGATGGCCTAGAAAAATACATTTTTTAGCTCTTGGTTCAAATTTAGATTCAATACTCACAACATAAGCAGGCATCCAAAAATCCTAAGATTATTGTAATTGACATGCTTGTTACATCATATTTCATTAAGATACTTAGTTTTTAAAATAGTGCTAAGTGACCTATTAATTAGATAATAAGCAGTTGCTGCAGCTTCAGACCATAAATTATGACTAATACAAATTCAATTAACATAAATATGACCTTAAACAAATGGTTTTATTGTATCTTAAGTAACTCCATTATGTTGTGGAGTGAAGATACAAGTCCCATGTCATATAAGTCCATTTTTAGTACAAAAATCGTTGAATTGAGTGTTAACAAATTCCATGCCATTGTCTATTCTAAAAACTTTCAATTTATGGTTACTTTGGTTTTCAGCCATAGTTTCCCATTCTACAAATTTATCAAACACATCAGATTTATTTTAAGAAAATATATCCAAATTTTTCTTCAATAATTGCCCATGAAAGTAACAAAATATTGGAATTTAAACAAAGACACGAGAACAAAAGAAGAACCTCACAGATTATTATGAACATATTCTAAGGGATTATTAGATATATAACTGGCAGCTTTAAACTCAGCTTGTGGGATTTACCCAAAATGAAAGTTTCACGATCACCAAGAACAACATATTTAGGTAAATCCAGACTTCCAATTTTAGTTAAAGTATTAAAACCTTTGCTGTCTATGTGACCTAACCTTGTGTGCAACAAGTTAGACTTATCAATTTCAGATGCATTATTAGATGAACCAACAACAACATTTCCAAGTAAATAATAAAGGCCACCAATTAATTCACCTTTTAACAGACATATATTATTCTTGTAGACACCAAAGACTCCACCTTGAGCCTTGTACATTAGACCTTTCTTGTCTAAGAAACTTAAAGAAATGAAGTTTTTTTTATTAATATTATGCACATATCTAACATTACTTAGACTGACTTTAGATTCATCATGATATAAAAAAAAATATTTTCACTTCATAGAATCTCACAAGTTGAGTCATTGTTCATGAGGATTTTTCCTCCTTGAGGAGGGATAAAATCTATAAGTCAATCTCTTTTAAGAGTTATGTGGAAAGTACATCCAGAATCTAAAATCAAGATTCTGAATCTCTGACTTGACTGATAGTCAAAGCTTCAACTAGATTATTATCAATTATGTTATTAATGGTACCTTCATTATTATTCTAATTGTTGAATTCATTGGAATAACATTTCTTAGTATGACCTTTCTTACTTCAGTGAAAATAAATATAATCTCTTTTAGGGATAGTTTGTCGTTACTAATTTGTCCTAGATTAGAATTATTCTATGTATAATTCTGATTTCCTTTAGACTTAGACTTCTTACTCTTATTTCCCATTTTACCCTTATTAAAAAGACTTTAACCATATTGATTTTTAGATTTAGATTTAGATTTTCCAGTTTTTTCATTTTTAAAGCAGAAATGACATCATTTACATATACATATTCCCTATCATATTTTAAAGCTTCTTTAAGACTTTTAAATTTCTTAGACATGGGATTTAATAGTAAAATAGTTTGGTCATCTTCAAAAAAAGTCAAATCAACACTTTCAAATTCAATAATGAGTTTTTGAAACTCATCATAATTTTTATCAATGTTGTTTTGAGGATTCATTTTAAAACTAAACAATTGTTCTTTTAGAAAAGCTATTTTTGCAGTATTAATAGTCATGTACAATTCATCAAGCTTATCAATTAAATCAGGAGTAGTTTTAACCTCTAACCCTCTTAAAATATTGTTTGTTAAGGATAACATTAGAGTAAGCAATCCATAGACTCATCTTTGTCTTCTTCAAGTAGTTTATCAGACTAATTATTTTTACCCAATAAATTCTTATGACACTTATGTTACATAGAACAGTAGTAAGATTTTCTTTCCAATTGGTATAGTCTCTTTTACCATCAAACTTCTTTAAAAACACTTTTGCAATAGACATATTTAGATATTGGAAAGAAGAGAAACAAAGAAAGACAAAGGAAACCAAATCACAAAACACAAAAAACCTATTATCTAGATCCTACAACATCAAGAAACTAAAAATAAACTCAGGACTCAACCACACATGCAAATCAACAATAGACACATTGGAGATTATGAAAGAAGACTTACAGTAGTTGTTTTATACTCCACATTCAGGAGTTCTTCTTTTAATACTGAGTAGTAAAATATTCAAAAATAATAAGAGAAAGGGGGGACATATTACCTCTTAAAGCTTCCAACCATACGGAATACACTTAAGAAACTTTAAGATCCAAGATTTTCTCAAATGAAAAATTAACAAAAGGATTTCAGTCAGATTTTCAACTCAAATCAAAGAAACTCAATGACAAACATGGAGAGCATATTAGTCACATAGATAAACAAATGAGTAAATTCTTACAAGAAATAGAACTCGAAGATTTTGAAAGAGAAATGTGATATTACTAAAAATAGTGAGATCAATAAAAATCAAAATCTTTTAATTTTCATAAAAGATCGCAAGCATTGAAAATCAAACAGAATCAGAGAAACTCTAATTTCTAATTAGATTATAAAATAACCTTCACTAACTTTAATTTAACAGGATTCATCAAATGCTATAATTGATTAAAGATAAAAAAAAAAATCTAATTGCATGCAACCCTAAATACGTAAGTTAGGCTCTGATACCACATGGTATAGTTATTTTACTTCAACAAGTATATTGTAGAAAAATAAAGTACACTCAATATTTTTTAGGCAGTTCCCTCCGATTGGGACATTTACCATACGGACCAATCACTAGGATACTCTACTGATGAAGGAGAGAATTTTTATTGAGCATAGGGCACTAAAGACCACAAACACGATTGGTACAAAGTTCGCAAGAAAAAGAAGAAAATCAACAACGGAATCCAAAAAAATAACATGCAAGAACTCAAAGAGATACAAAAAATACACCTCAGGCCTAACCCTAACAAAGATCACAAAAGATACAAACAAAATCTCTAACTGAAAATAGAGGATCACAAAACCTTATAAAGCCTTTACAAAAGAATCAACATCAAATAAACAATCACTCAAATTATTTTCTCACGTATGACAAGCAACAATGATTTTGTTAATACAAGGAAAATTAAAAATATAATCAAAAGTATTAAAGTAATTTTGTGGATTTGTAAATATATAGACAAATATATCTAAAATTAAACAACTGCAAATGATCACATATCCGGCCATACGGGTAAAAGTTGGAAAAGTCTACAATACATGACATGTATTGTTATGTATTGTAATCTTATCTAAAAGGTATTTAAGAAGTCAAGTTATTAAGTTTTTAATTGTTAAAAGTGAAAGAAAAAAAATCTGTTTATCATCCTTACTAAATTAGTGATGTTTTCTTACCTAAATTACATTCTTTTTATATTATTTTCAATTTTTAAATTAATTCTTACTTTAAATACTAAATTAGTATGTTTCTAGTAAATATTTTTTCCCAATTTAATTATTATTAAACAAACTAATTTTGTTAATAATATTATATGAATTAATAAATTTTTTTATTTGAATTAATTATTATGTTTAACTTCTGCAATAATTTAAAATTGTTATAAGTACACTATACTCATCGAATAAAAATCGAATTTAAAAACAGCTTGTACAATAATAAATAATATGAAAATAAATGGTAAATAATTTGAAAAATAATGAGATGAACTCGATTTTTTTACCGACCATCCTTATTAGAATTATTATTGGAGGAGTTCTAACATTCTGGACTGTTATCTTAAGAGAACAGTCCGAAATGCTCATTCCGAACGGTTCTTTTAATAGAACCGTCCGAAATGCTCATTCCGGACGGTTCTTTTAATAGATCTGTCCGTATTGCTCTAAACCGGAGCAAAATGTTTTTCAAATAGAATTCCAAACAGTTCCTTTAAAAGAACCATCCGCAATGCTCCTTATTCCGGACGGTTTAAAACTGTCCGCATTAATGCTTGATCAATCGCGCCGTGGCTTATGCGAACGGTTCAAAACCGTCTGGAAAAGCAAAAAAAAAACCGTCCCCAAAAACCATTTCTACACTAGTGTTATTTCCAATTTTTAAATTAATTATTACTTTAGTTACTAAATTAGTATGTTTCTAGTAAATATTTTTTCCCAATTTAATTATTATTAAACAAAATAATTTTGTTAATAATATTATATGAATTAATAAATTTTTTTTATTTGAATTAATTATTATGTTTAACTTTTGCAATAATTTAAAATTGTTACAAGTACACTATACTCATCGGATAAAAATTGAATTTAAAAAACAGCTTGTACAATAATAAATAATATGAAAATAAATGGTAAATAATATGAAAAATAACGAGATGAACTCGATTTTTTTACCGACCATCCCTATTAGAATAATAATTTGAGGAGTTCTAACAATTTCATTTTATCGCATAAGTTAAAAATAATAATTAATTGAAATAAAAATTTAATTGATTTATATAGTATTATTAAAAAAGTTTGAACAATAATAATTAATTTGAAAATTAAATAATAATTAATTCGAAAA
>CATIWQ010353805.1:0-23453 GCA_949673415.1 Euphorbia schlechtendalii
TATTGTGATCACTTAAGAAATAAGCAACTTATCCCGGACCCGAATCTCTGTGTCTTGGTGGGCCGTCCCCCGGACGTTAAGCCTCACAGGACTCTAATTCCTGGAAAGAGCTAATCCAGGTGGTGACTCCACACTAAGAGAAGGCGGATTCGGGTTCGAACCGATCTAAAACATTTTTTGCTCTCTCTATTCAACCTCTTTTCCGGGTCCCCAACCCGATGCTTTTCTTTTCAAACGCCCTGGTGGACCGCGCCTATGAAATCGCGAGCTCTCAGCCCACCGCTCCGTGTCGCCCGCTCACAATGGCGACTCCGCTGGGGATTTTTCTAAAACTTATTTTTTTAAGGGTTTTTAGATTTTGGATAAGTGCTAAAAATTGCTGATCACATTATTCCGTTTTCTCTTAATTATGACATATTCATAATAACGCATTGCAGTAGAAGGGATTAGCCCATAAGTCTAAGGTACCCCTATTACCGAGAAGCTCTCTCTTGTATTAATCTGCCTCCCTGAGAAAAGATAGTACTCGAGCAGGTGGAGCACTTGTTGCCATATCGCATGTACCTCCCTCAACCCATTTGGAAAGAGGCTTGGAGTGTATTTCAGTGCAACAAGAACCTTCTACATCAGCAACCCATTTATAACCCTCATGTAAATAAGTCGCAGGCATTTTCCCAAGGGTGTTTCCCACGCGATCATGCATTATATTTTTCTGCAAGTGCACTCCTTAGTTTCTTCATGGTACTAAGATGAACCAAACTTAAGATAGAGACTAGCCAAAAACCCTACACACGGGAGTTGTATGGTTGGAAAATATGACGTTGCATGTTATGTGCTACTTGTATACTACTTTCAATTTATCATTGTACAAATGTCATACTAACTACGAATTTTTGTGCAGACACTCGAACGCACACACTCATGATATTAAATGTATATATCATGTTATCATCATCAATATCACATACACTTAGGCACAATTGACACTATAGATTGTGTCACCCTAGGACAATTGACACTTGACATCCCGCTACTAGCTTGTACATAGCAAACATACCTTCCTTTTACTGCGTGATGTCCACTTGATGTCCGACACTTAGCCCACAAGGGGTGATAATATATCCCATACATTACCCATGAGATGTCCACTCGACGTCCAACTCACGGCCCTTTCGGGGCAATTATACACACCAAAAGCCCAAATAGGGTGAATACCTACCCAAAACCATTTTTCCCACATTAAAGGATATCCCAGTTGATGTCCTAACCTAAGCCCACACGGAGCGAACTTACTTACCTTACCAAATCTTCAAGGGTATATGCTTCATACCTGTATCATTCGCCCACACAAGGTAATAATGCACGTATCATCACATACCATCAAATAATGATGACCACATAAGTATCTAAAAACTCTACCCTAATTGGGCAAAATTACCAAATCATTCATTAGGTAGCAACATACGGTAGTTGTTTTCATTTTATTAGGGTATGTCACACTGCTTACCCGAAATAATTTTGACCTCCTCATTCTATGTGATCCAGTCATAGTACAAAACCTCAAACCATTGACCTACTACCACACATATAGCCTAGTCAACTCACTTATACCACTCATATTACGATGTCACACCGACATTATACAAATCTCAAATCCAACCCGGTTGTTAGATTTTCATTTCCACATGTTTTCATTTTTACCTAAAGACTAACCTGTTGTTTCAAATGGATTGACATACTTGCTATTTCACATCATGGTATGCTAACCCCTTGTCAATGCAGCCATAACATTAAAAATCTCATGCATTACCTGCATCATGAGTCATATCATGAATCTTACATGCACTGTCTAATATTCTACTCGTGTATCAAAGGGGCTTGGAAGAGGCCTACTCACCCCTGGTCAGTGTTTCCCCAATTGTGGCCAATATCGAGGGGGTTCCGCACACTGACTCAAGTGAGGACTCGGGTTCAGACTCAGATTCAGTTCAACGCACTATTATGGCCAATCCACAAGAAGAAGGTGCAAGGGAAGATCAACCCATCCTTTCAGGATAAAATTCTCAGCAGTCATCGGCGAGAGATTGCAGCTGCCTTGAACTCCTTTGCCAACAGCGAATAGCTAGCTACGCTCATTCGCCAACATGTTGGGAGGACCCATAATGTAGTGTCCAACCCGGAGGTCACCCTCAACAACGTTAATCCAATAAGGGGATATCCTACCTCGCATGTAGTATCCTCAACTCCTACTGCCATTTATCAGTTTGGGGTATGACAAAGTCAGTTCAACCAGACTCTAATTGGGCAGGCAGGATATAACTTTGCCAATCCTCCCCAATTCTTCCTAGGATAAATGGGGTAGCCAGCATTCAAACCAGGGCCTTTCTACCAAGGAATGACCCAACACACTATTCCTAACTAGAGTACGTCGGTTACCTCACAGCAACTACCCCATTTCGTGGCATATCCCCAGGGGCAATATGGCTCTTATCCGAGCGTAGGGAATGTCATCCTCTAACAACCTGGCATGGTGGAACTATGGTAACAATTCTTAGCCACTCACTGTGGCCACCTAAGGAACACGTACCCTACACAACCGATAATCGAGGATGAAGACAGCTTGCCCCCAAACTTCGCAATGCTGCAGTTTGAGAAGTACGTAGGATCTGGCAACCCGCGTGCTCACTTGACGCATTATCAGACAGTGATGAGAACATTGAGGGTTAGCGATCGAATGATGGCTAAGATCTTCGTCTTCACCTTAGGCCACCCGGTCAATGAATGGTACATCCACCTTCGGTTGGACATAGCTACCAATTGGAATAGCCTCGCTTAAGCTATGCTGGAACATTATGGTTTCAACTCTCATATGGAAACCACAATGCAACATTTGGAGGCTATAAGGCAAAGGCAAGGTGAGAGCTTTAAATCCTACTATGCCCGCTGGGTGGCTACACAGGTCAGGCTTAGGGCTCGCTTAACTCTACCAGAGATGATAACCAAGCTTCCAGACTGTGCACTGCCATCATACAGGAACAAGTTTGGATCAGACATCTTTTCAAACTATCAAGAAGTGTTTGAAAAGGAAGATAGGATGGAGCACTTCGAATCCATTGATACATCTGGGGGGGACTAGCATGAGGGAAGAATATATAATAATTAGCATTTAGCTACTTTTCCCATGGTGCTTTTGAATTATTTTTTTGAATAAATTAAACATTGTTTATTTGCTTGATATTTTATCAATGATGTCACACATTCTCATAAACATATACATAATTTTTTTAGCACATGTGACACATCATTTCATGAAATTAATTTGGGTATAAATGGATTTCCCACAATAAATTCAAATAATTTGACTCTTGAGAGAAAGTGAGATACAAATACATGTACTTAGATGACGCGTGATAGCAATTGCCTCATCATACAAGGACGAAAGATCAATGGAAAGATCTCCAAGCACGAAACTTCCACTGACTCATGCAAAGATCAAAAGGATCGGAGCTAGAATAAGGCCAAAAATGTCGACCAAGCAAGTTGAGACCAAACAACTGGCGCAATGTTACAAAGAAGGAGTCAGATCGTTGAGCACATCAACAACTCCATCACACAGCTCACCACCATTTGTGGGGCAATCAAACAACCGATGCAATATCACAAAGAAGGAGACAAATCATTGAAAACGTCAACAACTCCATCACAGCCATTCACAAGACCAAACAACCAACGCAACATCACAAAGAAGGAGTCAGATCATTGAACACATCAACAACTCCATCACCACCATTCATGAGATCGAATAATCGACGCAATGTCACAAAGAAGGAGTTAGATCGTTGAACACGTCAACAACTCCATCACATGGTTCATCACCATTTATGGGGCAATCAAGCAATGATGGAAGCCCTAGAAAGGTCAAAATAGATGGCATAACACTAAAGATAGAAAGGAGTCAGATTGTTGAACACGTCAACAACTCCTTCACATGACTCGTTACTATATGTGGGGCAGTCATCGTACAATCAAAGGAAATGCCGATAATCAAGACTTATCATCAAATACAAGCTAGCAAAACAGCATGAGCACCAACTACCTAATCGGTCAGAAACGCTGAATGAGATAACAAATGAAGTCGTGGACATGGACGGTGACTGATCTACCAAATCAACCAAGTTTTACACAATTGCTATCACGCATAGGTGAAAGAAATAAATCTCTACAAAGTAGTACAAATAAAAAAATAAATTTGTATTCAGCCTATCAATTGACACTCGGTTAGTTGAGCAAAAATTAGGGTTTTTTTTCAAACCACAAAAAGAATAACCCTCTAAGTTGAAAACCCGAAAAGGGCTGCTCAGGCAAAACTTAGGACATCGAGAGAACCACATTGGTTAGAAAACCTGAGAGGGCTAATTGATGGTAGGAGTCAAATCATTTGAAACATTTATACCCCTATTAAGTTCATCAATGAATTGTCATTTTTCCTGAATCTTTATGCATATGCTTATCTTGATTGCTTGCATGCCAATGGTAGAATGTCACAAGTAAACATCCAAAAAATGAAAAAATATATAATAAAGAAAAATGAGTCTGCTAGATTGAAAACCTGAAAGGGCGGTCTAGTTAAAAATTAAGACAAGGTTCGATAGATTGAAAACCCACAAGGGCGATCTATGAAAAACTTAGGACCAAAGAAATATCAAATTCATCATCTCCTCCTCGGAATTGTATGAGGCATCATATACCTTCAACACTTCAGGCGAACGACTTCCAAGTAATCATCGCCGATACAATGCGGGATCAACGATTCATCCAGACTTTCCTCAAATTAGATCCAAGCTATGAACTCGAATATGATTCAACGAACCCATGGTCGTCGCTTTGAGTGAGTCGTCCATGAAACCCCTAACAAGCCAAGTCATAAGGGCAACTGTGCACCAGCACAAGAGAAGGCTCTTCAATGGATGAAGCCCATGACGCCTACATACATTATATGATAAATATTGTTTATGCATAAAAACATGCATACATTACATTCGCATCACATCATTTACAAGTAAAGATGATGCCAAACCGGGGTAACACTGTCCCGATAAACAAGAATCCCCACCTCCACATGAGGAACCTATAAACAAGACAATGGCCCATTCAAGCCTAAAGTCAATGTTACAACGCCACAAAAGCCTCCTAAACAACGGAACAGTTTTCGGGACACCCCAGAATTTCTTGTTAAACTTATTTAGTTATTATGTTTTAATTTTTGATTAAAGGGGCAAAAATTTTTGCTTCGCATAAACTCAATCAAATAATTAAAACATTCATCATAAAATGTATTAACATTATACTTTTCCATGATTTGTCACAGGAAACAAGTCAACATCCTATTAAGGAAATTCAAAACATAACCGAAGAAGGAAATGGTTATCTCGATGGCTAAAGAAAGAAATAGTCTCATTTATCAACCGGAGAATGAAAAGGTTGCCAACTACAACAGGGATGCCGCAGAAAGAAATGGTTGACCCGCCCACAAGGGGCATCAAGTACCTAAGGGATTCTGAAGAAGGAGACGGACAACCCTATGAAGATACAACGCTAGAAAGGAAGGCCTATGTCATCACCAATTGGGAATAAGAAGTCACCAGCCGCAAAGGTCAGGTATATTCTCAATCCCTCCGCTTTTTTTCATGTGATATTACTGATTATACAACTAGCAAATATCACATGAGGGGCAGCTATGAGCACGGGATTTTGTACCAGCTCGCTCGTTCAATGATACGGCTTTTCGGGGATATTTATCCTTGAATCACACGATTTTTGACCGTCCGATGATCTTCAAATGGGAGTCTTCCTCGTCGCTGAATTTAAAAGGACTTTAATTCAGAAATTAACTAAAAAATATAAAAATACATAAAAAAATTCAAAAACGCAGTCGAAAATCGGATCCGGAGCCTACCTAGCCGATATCTGACGAGGCACGGCTCGCCAGAAGGCCTAGCGAGGTACACCAGGGGTCTGGCAAACCTTGCCAGACCCTGGAGAGGCTCGCCAGAGACATGGCGTACCTCGCCAGGTCCCTAGCGAGCCTCACCAAATAGTCTGGCGAGCTCGCCAGATTAGTTGGCGAGCTCGCTAGCCAGTTTGGCGAGGCTTACCTCGCCAAAGAGGCTGGCGAGCTCGCCAGCGAGTTTGGCAAGATCGCCAAACTTTTTTGCCTTTTTTGGATTTTCTAGGATTTTTCTATAAATAGTCAGACATTTTTGGATTGAAGGGGGCTCGAAAATTCAGAGAAAAAATCCTCTTTCAGATAAAAAAATATAAACAATAATTTCTTCTTTTCTTCTAATTTTTTCTTGGATCCAAAACACATTTGGATCCCAAATTTCTTCATCTTAAAATCAAATTTCTTCATCTATTTTTCTTCAAATATCCTCAGATACTCTCGGCTCTACCCGAGTCTGATTTTCATTTGGATAAATAAACACGTATTTTCTAATTAAACCACAATAACTACAAAAACGAACGAGGAACACTCCCGGGGATCGAAAGGATACGCTGAAGTGGATTCATACCGCAAGGGTAAGCCTCTGAGTTCCTACAACTACGAATTTCATGTTCATCTTCTGCTTCATCTCTTTCTGATCTTTATTTATGGACCTAGGAATTATTTTTATTCCTTATTATTGTAAATAATGTTGTAATTCTCTTCATCTTTATTTCTTTTCTTTACTTTTTAGAATACCCCTACGAAGGGAATAAAATATGTTCCCGGATAACAGTCCTCACTACTTGCCATACGGTCATTTTCACTAATAAAATTGACCAACATACATGTAAATAAAAATGAATTATTTTTATATAAAATAACAACTTTAAATCGTCGATGTTTTAATTAGGCCACACGAGCCTCGCCAAAATTAAATCGAGCATATGTGATATCCCCTGTGCTAACCTTTATGGATGCAAGTTAGATGTATGTGTAGGATTTTATTTTTCCTTCGGGTATTGCACATATTTTTTAGGAAATGTAATTAATAGGGTAGCGGGTGGTTGCATTCCCTGATTTTTGAAAGCCTTGTAATTTTTATTTTTCGCATTTATTTTCCGCATTTACTTACCACTTTGTGGATGGTTTGTTATTCCGCTTTGTGAATGGTTTATTATATTGCAATAAGTAAATCATGCATATAAAGTCTAAAAACGACCTAAGTGTGAATATACATAACTAAGAAAATACGGTTTTCTATAGATGTAATATAATGTGATCACTTAAGAAACAAGCAACTTATCCCGGACCCGAATCTCTGTGTCTTGGTGGGCTATCCCCCGGACGTTAAGCCTCACAGGACTCTAATTCCTTGAAAGAGCTAATCTAGTTGGCGACTCCACACTAAGAGATGACGGATTCGGGTTCAAACCGATCTAAAACGTTTTTCGCTCTCTCTTTTCAACCTCTTTTCCGGGTCCCTAACTCGGTGCTTTTCTTTTCAAACGCCTTGGTGGACCGCGCCTATGAAATCACGCTCTCTCGGCCCACCACTCCGTGTTGCCTGCTCACAACTTATACTAATTCATGTTGCATTGAAATATATGTCGAAACTTGCTTGGAATGTTGCTTTTGAATGTTACTCATCACTCATCCTTGACAAATGCTAAATGTTGTGCCAAAAGCATTCACACTCTCAACGTGCTCGCAAACTCAAAACAAAAATTTTATTCGAAATTTGTACTAACATCAAACTTGTAATACCTAACACTCACAATAACCTTGGAACATATGTTAGTATAGTATAGGCATGGATAATGTATAAATAACACAATCAAGAAAATTTTCACATTCTTCAACTTTTTTTATTTATTTGATTTTTTTGGATTTTTGGGTTTGAGATATTTTACAAATGTCCCCCACACTGAAGAACACAATGTCCTCATTATGAGATATTTTACTAAATATGAAAAATAAATACAAAAAATACAAAAACTAAAAACAAACAACTAGTCTAAAAATTGAAAAAAAAGAAAAGAATAAACCTGTTTACTGTGAAAGAGAATCCGGGGCCCGTGTTGCGATCCTGAAGGCCTATCACGATCATGGTTTCCTTCAAAACAAGAAAAGAAGGTTTCGTTGTATAACTTCACGAGTGCGATCTATAGTCGCTATCACGACCTTCTTTAATCCTTCTATTTCTTTAATTTTTAGACTTAGTACCGCAGTCTCCTAGTATTTGATCTCTAGAACGCACTTTCTTTCCTTGGCAATGGTGCCAAAAACTTGTTCGCAGAATTTTGGCTACACTCGTTCTGAAAGGCTTTTCCCCAGGAACGGCATCAAAAACATGTTCCCCACTTTTCTACTAATAATATAAAAGTTCTTAATATGAATAGGTGTTGTCAGTACCGCTTGTCAAATAGAAAAATGATGATAACCGCAAGCATACAATTGCAATGTAATTTTAAAAGATATCGATTCCATAGGGAAGGAATTCGGTTCTAAGGACCAACTAGAGTTACGGGATGAAAGAAAATATAATAATTTGAAAGTTAAGGGTTTTGAAAGGTAATAGATGTAAAGCATATAGATATTCTCTAAGAACAAGAATAGTAGAGTAAAATATACAAAGTAATCAAAGTTGTTTTAAACACTAGATAACTTCAACAAACTCGGTTCTAGATGCCCAAATATCCTATAATTTACCATAGAGCGACACATGAAATGACTTTTCTAAATCTAGGGTAAACGTTTATAACACTTATAAGAACCTGGATAATAATAATACTATGCTTATTACGGGTCGCTCTCACATAGCCATATTTAGCAAGTTACCACTCCAAAAATGTTAGCTCACTAAACAGCATCATAATCATAGATCCAGTGATTATACATAATCTTGTTAACCCCAAAATCACTCTTAAAGTCAACTCGAAACCATATAACTTAATTAATATAAATGACGTAAAATGAAACACTCGTTATGACACATAGACATATCACAAACTTCGAAATAGAAAGTATAAGTAGAAACTAAAGTAAAGTTGTAAGGTATGCAATTGAAAGCTAAAGTTGATTAAACCTTATCCACTCTTTAATGGGAGTCATCAATTCCTGCAATTCCTGGTCTACTTTGAATTCGGTCTCGACTTGTATAGAACCTCGGCTAGGATGCTATTATTTGTGAATATCAAATAAATGAATGTTGAAGAACAGAAACTTTTATTGATAAGTGCTTTGCAATTACACTCATAAAACAATCACTCGAATACGTGGAGAAATCTAGTGATCGAAATAAGAATCGAATCACTTATACATTTTTCTCTCTAACACTTTGAATTAGTGAAATCTATAACTTTCACTCTCTAATGTGTATCACGCATATCATCTATTATGCTCTCTACCATATGCCACGAAATTGGTTGGTTTTGAACCCTATTTATAGAGTGAGAAGGGTTGGCCTATCCAAATGAAGAGTTGTGTCCATTGGTGAAGGGTTGCATCACTTCATTGTGATTGGATACAAAATTTCATTCTCATCTTCAATGGATAGGTACCTTTTGTGATTTGATTACTTCCAAAAGGTGTCTTTTCATTTGACAGTTGGTGGCGGTTGATCTTTTTTATCCAGCGGTTGGTAGTTGAGAATAGTTATCCTTAACCATCACAAATCGCGAGCACAATATACATGTCACGATCGTGAATATTGGTTGGCAACTTTTTGCTTGTGAAGAATGACAAGTCACGACCGTGAATGGGTGTCACGATCATGACATGTGCTTTTCTTCATGATTCTACTTTGCAACTTTGCCGATTTTTGACAACTTCAATCCTAAGCCAATTCCTTGTGTTTCATGCATCTTTTTGCACCTTTTTCACTCTTTCTACATAGATTTCCATCTTTGATCATTTTACTCCCAAGATTAACCTAGTTTCTGCATTTGCATAAAAAACAACTACATACCACGTGAAATCTTTTGTATGAAGTATAAAATGACTCTAAACTATATCATTTTATGATTAAAATTATCATGAAAATAAGTGTAATTATACACTTATCAGTTCTACCTCAACATAGGTTTTTGTCGATGAATATCCGTGTGGATCAATAGTAGAGGCTATCCTAGTTTGAAGGCTAGTGCCAATGAAGTTTTTCCAAATTGCTCTAAGGGAATGTTGCATCCGGATTGAAGAGAGAGGCACGTATCAACTGGTAATGTTCTAAACTTAGATGCTAGGGTTTCTTTTATAAGTTTTATAAACCTATTGGCATCTATGGAACGCTTCAACTTAGATTATATCAATCATGGCATGCTTAGGAGATCCTTTAGCGTTAATTTTAAGTTTTGAAATTCTGCCTTGCAACGTTGCATGTTCAATTACTATCTTGATTAACCAACAACATAAGCTACGAAGAATACGTCATCTAGGCCTAATGTTACTGGTAAGCTATATTGATTAAATTATTACCATGTGATGAGTTCCATTTAAAGGAAATTAAACTTATAATCCATTGCAAAAGGAACTAGAAATAAAATCAATTGCAACTTATTCATTATGATATATGTGATTCAATAAACATGAGGGTATGACATAAGCCTAATATTTCATCACATTAAATGATGTCCATACTTTTTTATGACATCATCTACTTGATTTACCATAAGTCTAAAGCTTCTAGCTATCAAAAGATATATGCATCTAGTAGTAAATCGATTGGATTTGACTATAAAGCATTGAAACTGAAATAATAATACTTTTTAGTTAAGCTTACAGTTTTATATGATGAAGGAATTGAACATCTATTATTTATTCCCTATATTCTATAAAAGTATAGAGTTCACGAAAGGAGAAATTAGATTCTTCTTCCAATGGTTAAATACATGTACCGAACCGAGGTTTTTCAAACCTATCTCTTCCAACCCATATGTGACATAGACTGGAAGTATATCTAATTTATCTTGGTTATGACATTAGGGTTGTATCACTTACTCCCACACTACCTTAATAATTTTTAGGAAAGTGGGTCCATGGGGGTAGATGGAGTGTCTTTTAAGATACTCTTGCATATCAAAAGGATATGTTTTTGTGGAGAGAATGTTGATAGATCTGAAAAATTTTGAATCCTAAAATATCCATTTCTTAGAAATGAGTTTTATAGATTAGGTGTATTAGGTAAAAATATGTTTTTTTTATTAAGACTCTTGAATTTAATGTTTTGGATATATCTTCAAGTGGGATTTATTCAATTGTATTGGTTCATAATGATCACATTAGTAAGGTATCTTGTTCCATGGGGGAGCCGAGAACCCAAAGTGTTATTGGTCCAAGTGGGAGTCAATATATTAAACTCAAGTGTGAGCTCAGATCATTATAATTTTTCTGTCTCGAGAGGGAGCATGGAAATGAGCTCTAAAGGAAGAATCCTGACATATGATAAATATATGAAACATATTTATTAAGATTCAAAGCCTAAGTAATAAAATGGAAACTTGTTCCAACCTTGAAAAATTAAGTGTTCAAAGGGAGATGAATAGTTGCGTGTAATGGAAGAAAAATTAAGTTAACTTACCTGAAGGACATAAAAAAATTGAGAACAAGTGGATTCCCGATGTAAAGTGAAAGCATTAGGCTTATAGTTAAGGGATACATATATTCAAAGTGATAGGAATATGTTATAAGAATATATTCTTTTCAGTTGGGGGAATTACATCTATATGAATTATTTTAACTTTTGTAGTTGTATCTCATTTAAAGTTACATCAAGTAGGTGTATGGACCACTACTCTCAGTGGAGAATTTTCATGAGAGATCTATATGGGAAAATTAAGAGGATTTGTCCCAAAGATTGTAAACATGAGGTTTCTTAAATTGAATAAGTCAATTTACTATCTCATGAGGTTTTAAGTTATGGTATTTAGAATGGTAAATGAGAACCATTATGTATATACCGTATAAGTGAAAGATTGGGTGCCGAGTAACTTTGAGATGTAAGTCATGGAAAGGTATGCATAGGTTCTAGGATCGAGATCTAAATGGATGAATAAGATAATTAATATCATTATCTTTGAAATCTTGCACAAAAAGAGTTTGAGAAAGATTCTATATTTAGAATTATGAACTCATAACCGATGACTAAGATTATAATTCCTAGTGTAAGTATTTATCCTGAAACTCCTGTCAAGTGGGAGGGTATGAAAAATGTTCCATATATTGGCATTACATATGCTCTATTACACTCCAGACCTAATATAACTCATTTTGTGTTCATTGACGTAATATATTTGTTAATTCCAATAATAGAGCACTGGAAAATCTTTAAGAAAATTGTAAGATACTTGTGAATGATCATTGGTTATGCTTTAATTCATTGAACCAAGGAAATAGACCTTATTGAATACATATGTGCATATTAGCTAAGGCTAAGGCTAGAATTGAGTTTTTCTAGTTAAGGTTAAAGATTTTGTTTGATAAAAGAGACTATTGAGTCTTCTTATAGTGAGTGCTCCAAACAAAATGTTGATTGTTTATAGAGATAGTCAAACATCGATATATTATACGATAGACCCGATATATTGTAATAGCAATAAGTATATCAATATCAAGTATCTGTTATTTTTAGACTAAGTAACACAAGGATATGTCAATATGAGGTATATATCCAATCATTACATGCTTGTAGATTTGTTTTCGAAGTATGAGTTAAATATGTGTAGGTTATATTTATTCATTTAGCTCAATTATTATGCCCTTCAAATCATGAACAATATTGTGATAATTTAAATGAGTTTTATTCTATGAGCAA
The DNA here is from genome assembly GCA_949673415.1 of Euphorbia schlechtendalii. Classification (NCBI taxonomy): domain Eukaryota; kingdom Viridiplantae; phylum Streptophyta; class Magnoliopsida; order Malpighiales; family Euphorbiaceae; genus Euphorbia; species Euphorbia schlechtendalii. The sequence continues at coordinate 12,795 of CATIWQ010353805.1, forward strand.
TGTACATGTGTGTTTATGTTACGTACATATATTATTTTTCATTCATAGCATGCCGGAAAGAGAAGTATCCCACTCACATGGGTGTTTACCCTAGTACTACCAAGAGGATACAAACTAGGATGAGATTGATTTTGAACATACTATGTGTAGTTCGGGAACATGTTCAAAATCATGAATCGACTTGTTGAGTAACAAGAAAGTCGCATCATTGCTTGCCGAATCCAAAAAGGAATCAAATAAGAACTATGAAGTATACATGACAATTGGTCATGTTCTGTCTGATAGAGCTAAAGGTATTTCATTTAGTAAAACAAGGTTAAATGCTAGGTTGCATTGTAACTGAAACCTTTATATGGTGTTGGTTGATATGATAAGACATGCGCTCCTTTATAAGGGTAGAAATGAAAGAACACCATGACACATTATCAAAGTGAGAGATAAATAGCTCCCTAAGATAGTTTGTGCTTAGCGACCACGAGATGAGAAGTTTGTACGATGTACAAGGATCTCAACTTCTCTAATGTGAGACTCAGCCCATTATATTGTTATTGGAACTTACCCTCAATACTATTGAGTAATCCTATGAAGTAAGGACTAGTAAGGGAAATTTGATCAATCACCAAGAGATTATTATAAGATTCGATTTGGGAGAGATTGGTTGATGGACCAAATTAGTTCTATAAAGAATTGACAACATAAAAGGAAGATTTGACCAATTAACATTCATCAGAGTTTTGTTGGTTCATTGGCATACCTATCTTATATTTGTGATAAGATAGTGAATAGCAGATTAAGGCTTCTGAGATCCCAAAGGATGTGGACTTTGAAGATTGTTGACCAGCCTAGGGTAAAGCATGCACGCTATATATCAATGTGATATTTTATATATTATATATTAACTTATATGGTTGAGTGCCAATCAGAATAGTCTTGGCAGACTTTAACAGGTGCAAGATGTTTTCTGAATAATAGATGTTAATCTATTTGGTCGAGTACCACTTAGGATAGTCTTAGCAGACCCTAATAGGTGCAAGAAAAAGTGAACCTGATAGTATGTCTGTCGCACAACTTCACATCATATAGAAGATTTGATAACCTTGTATAGAATGTGACCCATCAAGTGCAAGTAGAAGATGTTGGAAATACCTTGTCTACTTATGAGCGGGTCAAGGGATCTGATCCAATTTAGTTATTTTGACTAAATTGAAAATTTATAAAACAAAAGGAATCAATTACAAATAATCAAGAGTCTAAAGACTTAATTGTAATTAATTCATTTCTAATTCATATGTATAAGAAATTAAACATGTAATTTCAATAGAATGAGTCATTTTATTTCATATTCGTTTTCCTATTCATTATCTCTTTCGAGTTTTTGTCTCGCGATGAAAACATTGCAAATCTATTTTTATCGATCTTCGCCACTGCAGAAGTTGTTGATATACATCCATACTCTGACACACCGTGATATGGATTTGACTTGGAATTTGATGCGGTGCTTCTCAATCTTGGGCATAGGGAAAATGTTAGAATTTCATCTCCTATTTACGTTTTCCATCACCGAGTTTTGACAGGACCACTAAGCTAATTAATATATGTGAAAGAAAATTAATCCTTGAAAAAGAGTTGAAACAAATTAACCTTAAAACCAAAATTAGTTGTTAGCTAATGAGATGAAACATTTTAATTGAAAGTTTCAACAATATATAGAAAAACTGCTAGTAATGGAAATAAGTAATTTTGCTAAAATAACAACTAACCGGGTATACAAATAGACTACCAAAAAAAAAAAAAAAAATTAAGTAAATAACTTAAATTTAACATTCTTCAAGAAAATGCTTTCGATATTAAAAAAACTCATTGCATCAATCACCCTAGAATTTTTCTTGTCACTTTGAACTTTCAAAGTGTTAAATGCCTCTCTGAACTTGTTCAAAGTTTATAATTTTACCATCTTAATGTCACGTGTCAGTTTCTGATTGGTTTAAGTAATTTAAAGATGTCCGTTTTTTATTTCTTTTTTAATCAGAAGTTAATGCATGTTATTGAGGAGGAAAATTTGTACAATTTTTGTAACTTCAATTTGGAATTTGAAAATTTAGGTAAGTGATTTTTCATGACAAGTTAAAGGATGATTGATGTATCAAACCAAAAAATAATGTTAATAAAATTGAGAACATAAAAGCTTTAGAAAAATTTGTCTCCTTCAAATCTTGTTTAAATTCAATTTTTTTTTTTTTGTTTCAAACCATATCTCTTCTAAAATGGAATAAAGTATATAAAAACACATTAGTAGATTGATTCGATGAACAAAATAACTAGTAGATTGAGAGAGGGCATCAGGACCTCCGTCCAAAGACCCTAGCGGATAAGGATCTAACATAAAATTTTGTAGCTTATATTTTGTACTGTGATAAAAATAAACATTACCATATCTAAATTCATTGATACGTCTCTAAAAATTGAATTAAGATTATAGGTGTGTTTTCTTACCTTGTTTAATTTTGAAACTTATATTAAATTTATTTATATTGAAGACCCTCTCTATATTTATTTCCCTAGTCCACAAAATGTCAGGAATGTACCTGCACATATCCCTCTAAAAGTAGTGTAAGAAGGTGAATGTTTTGGGCTCGAGTATGAGGTTTATCAATTTGAAAATGAGCTAGACGTTTATTATGAAGCTACTATAATAATAGTTTAACTGAGCTAATCTTAAATTAATAAAATTCAACTATCTTTATTCAGAGTATCAATATCTTGAAAAATATGTTCAGGTGATGCTAATGTGAAAAAATTGACTTAGATGGTGTAATAAATCGATTTTGCTCCAGATAGCGTCTTAGGTGACCTCAAAATAACACCCAGGGCAAAGCCTCACTGGTTCTAGGTGAGGATTTTGAAAACAGTGCCCATCATAAACGGCCAGGGGCGGAGGGAGAGGGGAGGAGGCGGTGGGGCACACCGGTGCCGGAAGTTTCCCCCCTTCCCTATATGTTAGGCAGCATGCTTGGTGGGGAAGTGCCCCGCCAAACCTACCATGGCTGCTGCAGGCAAAGGGAGGAAGACGAACTCTAAATTTTTTTAATTCCATTGTACAAAACGACGTCATTTTGTGCAAGGGGTTTAAGTTAACCCTAGCTCAAAACGACCTCGTTTTGTGCTAAGGGAATTGAAATAAAAAACAGATTGTAATATAAAAAACAAACCTTTATTTGTTGAATCTAACAGCCCCAACCAAAGCAAATTACGATCACTTTCCCAATTTATGTTTCCGTTGCCACTGCCCGCCGCCGCCACTGTCACTATGAGAAGGAGCACATTGAGTCATCATGTAGTGGATTTGATCTCTTGATGTGCGATTATAATGCTAATTAATATTATTACCTCTTTGTTCCTTTTATCATTTTCCTGCTTTCGTTGCCGTTGAACTTGAACTCAAAATTCACTACTATAGCTTCATTTGAAATATTGTATCCTTAATTCTGTGTTCCTCAAATTTTGATTTTCTTTGCGTTTTGTTAATACATAAATGATAACTACAGTTTTATGATGTTTGGAACTTGATATTTCAGGCTCTTACTGCCGTAGCTTTCTCTCTATTTGCTCAGCAGAACATTGACATTGCAATTATTGAGGTTGGTGATCTAAATGCATCAAATTTCTTCTCTAGCAATTTACTCTTTAACCATAAGTTCCATTTTTGCTTCTCTTATTTTTTAGGGATCAGAATGTGTGTTCAGATTGCTACATTAACTTATTAGTAAAATATCAACTGACCAATTTTTGGTCTAATTTTAGTCTCTTATCTCATAACAGGCTGGTCTTGGGGGTGCTAGAGATGCCACAAACGTAATAACTAATTCTGATTTTGCTTAAAATCCATTATGATGTTTAGTAAATTTTAAATGTGTGTATTTATTTAACGTTTGATATGTTATTAATTTTATATATAGAGTTCTGAGTTCACTTTTTACAAATACTGGAGCGTGCTGCGGCTGGTCTTCGTCTTCCTCCTGCCACGGCGTCCCCTCAAGCTCAGGCCGCAACGGATCCGGCTTTAGCCGCTCCGATCTCTACAGATCCGGTCTAAGCCAACCACAGAAGCTTCGGCCACCGACTGCTCCGACGTCCCCTCAAGCTCCGGCTTCTCCACAGCCCTGGCATCCCCTCAAGCTCAGGCCGCAACGGATCCGGCTTCAACAGCTCCGATCTCTATAGATCCGGTCTATGTCAGCTCCGGTCAACTTGTTTCCGGCCTCAAAAAATCCGGGCGGAGATTGAAAGGAAACTAAAATACGCACTAACTGATGATTTCGTTTTGAGATTTTTCTGGTTTTCTATGGATGCTAAATTGAATCTTTGAATGTTGGTGGAGTTTCGATTGAAATTGCTAGAGATTGGATCTTCCGCTCTGTTCATTACATTTTGCTTTTAAGCAAGTCTTTTCTCTTTCGGTCCACTGCCTCAACCCACTACCAATCTTCCATCGACTTACAGACAGATTTTGATACTTTCACTGTCTGGCTCCTCCGATAACCCTGTCCCAATCACCTCAGAGTTTCAGTGTCTGGCCCTCAACTCCAACTGTCCGGCTCCTCTTTTGCCAAAGAAATCATTTCTTTCAGCTCATCGTGACTAAAGATCTTACGTGGCTGTAACTTCTTCTCTTCCTCCAAAGTTAGAATCTTTACCTATTGCCTATGATGAACCAATACCTGATGCATCTTGGACGGATCTAACATGCCTTGCAAAGAGGTGTTAACGGTGCTGTTTGGAGAATGCACACAACGTGTTCGATGAAATGCCCAGGACAGCCTCTGTTTCATCTTCAGCCTCTGTTTGTCTCCCTTTGTTTCCTGCTGGTTTTTTCTAATTAACGGTTGTGAGAAGGACCATTTAGGAACTATGCCGAACCCTTTGCTTGATTCCTTTCACCACCATGTCAACCACCCTCGAAAAACACAGAACCCAGCCTTCTCCTCACCCCGCATCCCTTTAACCACGATCCATAATAAGGTCTACTTCGAAAACTTCCCAAACTCACATGGCACAAAGGCAATGGAGCTAGTTTTTTCCAAGTATGGGATTGCAGGGAAAGTCTATGTTGCTCACAAACGGAACAAGAGAAATCTCAATTTTGGCTTTTTAACAATTGACGGAAGCCTACCGATGCATGAGGTTTTATATCGAATGAATTCGGTATGTATTGGAAATGTGAAATTGCATGCTTTCAAGTCTAGATATTATGTTGAGTATCGTATTTTATTTAATAAAAGAGAGACGAGAGTTTTGTAGGCAAGCGAGGAAACCAACCTTGTTGGGGACCTCGTCCCGAAATTTTCTCTCGTCTCAACCTTTTAATTCTCGGTAAGACACATCATCTTACCGTGGGTTTTTAAAAAAAAAAAAATGATCGGTGTAATATAAATTAGAGCTTACTTTGGGGTAACAAGCATAAGTTAGCAAAATATTATAAAGTTAGCAAATTATAATAAAGTAAGAAGAGTAATTAAAATGGCAACGCAAAAGGTGACATCTCTTTTCATGATTGTGTTTTTGTGCATGTTTCTATTATGGGTACCTACTCCTGCTCAAGGTATTTGTTTTCTTACTGTTTTAATTTGCGTTTTTCTTAAAATTAATTTCTACATTATCTTTTATCATAATTTCATATTAAAAAATTAATTTACGTTTATATTGAATATAAAATTTTTTATACCACTTTATGTGACTCGTATTTATGACATCTTAAAATCACACGAAGAGTTTTTATCATTGGACTAAAACCATCACCACTTAACTTATAAAATTTCTCACACCATTCCCCATGTAACTTTAGAGCCGTTCTTAAGGTAACCACCGGGGGTGCGACTGTTTAGGATTTATAACAGAAAGGGTCTAAAATAAAAAAAAAAAATTAGTTCTTAGTTTGTGGTGTGGTAAAAATAAACATATGTATATATCACTGAGCTAACACATTCATTATTTATCATATTACAACCAAATAAAAGATCATATGTATATATCACTGGGCTAACACATTCATTATTTTTACGGTTACTTTGTAAAAATCAAAGTATCAATATAAAACTCGTATATACACGAATTTGATTTTGTTTGGTGATTTTGTGTAGGGAAAGATTGTGAAAAAACAGAATCATTTCCTGAGAAATGTGCTGGGGAAGGCCAATGTGTGCAAGACTATATTAACAAATATGGGAAGGCTTCCAATCCACATGATTGTTCATGTATCGACCTCGGCCTCGCCAAACCGTTTCGAGTAATAAGTCTATATAGTCATCAATGCGATTGTTTACTAAGTTGCTAATTATTTAAAGTTATTGATACCCACTTGACTCCTTGAGTTTAATAAATTGAATTAAATGTTTTTATTTTAATGTCAGTAACCGTTCTAATCTCATTTCCTCCTTTTTTTTAATGCACAATTGTGATTTTCTGGTCATTTAATGACAAAAAGGGACCATCATTGATAAAATTACTGCATGTCTGCTCATGTATTGCGAACTGAAACTTTGTTTTGGAAAACAATACATAATTTGAATTTGTTTACATTTGTGGGTTTCACTTGATTTGGTTTTCTAGATCCTTGTTTTCAGGGAAAATTTCAAATCTAGGGATGATTTTTTTTTTACCAAAATAAGAATAATTTACACTTTCCCATTATATACGATTGATAATAATAAAATATATAGAAATAAGGGTGTCTTTTCTAATTGAAAGACCAAGCCAAATCATCAAGTCTAAATCTACTAAGCTGTAGTTGTCTAACATGTCTTTTTAATTGAAATAAGGGTGTCTTTTAAAATTTGTGGTGCTAAAAGATTTTATTTTTCTCTGCAAAAGAAATTCGAGATCATCAATTTCATTGGGAATCGCTATCAATATGTTGAAGATTTCAATTTCCGAAATACCAATTCAATCCTAAATCCAATCCATAAATTCAACAAATACCACATCGATCGTCACACTTGCCACCATTTTTCAATCCAAGTTTGCAGTATTGAAATGTTTTTGGTAACACCTACACCAATGCATAATACACATGAACTTACAATTCACATACATAAACCACAATTGAGCTACTGGTTAGGCCCCAGCAGCGCAAGAAGGAAAGACCGATAATTGCCAGATGTTTCGGAATGAACTGCATCGTTCAAAGTCTTTTTGTACTTCTTAAGATATTCAGCTTTTATATGTTGCATATCAATCTCAGTTCTTGTCACGATTATCCTTATAAGTGTGCTGTCATTTGTTCCCATACCTTTCATTGCCTTGTGCAGTTTCTGTATAGTTTTACAAATCACGTAAATTTAGCCCATATCGAGTCACCATAACTATATGCGCACTCTAAAACGATACACGAAAGGTAATATACCTTCGCAAAGTACTTGGCAGGATTTTCGGAACAAAGCAAAATCGTCAACAAAGCTTGTCTAAAATGTCCAGACGTTTCGCTCTTCACAACCTGAGAACAGAAGTTTCTGAAATGTCCATAGTTTTCGGAATTTATTTACTAAGAAGAGATATAAAGAAAAGACTTACCTTTTTTAGATGGTTACCATATATATCGTGATAGACGCGATTAACAGCAGCCAAATGGGCCCCGCTTCTTTCGCTAAATACGCGGATGAAAACCTTCTCATCAGTTCCGAGTTTCTTCTCCCCTGCTTTATAAAGGGCCTTTGCGTCATTTTGAGCCAGCTGGTGATCTACTTCCCACCCTTCTGAACGTGGTACGCTCATATATGCCAGTAACAGCTAAATATAAAGCAATTCACAGTTATGTATGTGTCGAAATTTAAATTATGTCGACAATGAATATGCGAAGGATTCTTCGCAACATATTTTCATCGAAATTTATAGTAACAGCTACATATAGAGTAATTCAGAGTCATATTTTTGTCAAAATATTGTGAATACGTGAAAACAAATTAATTTAGGATTCTTTGCAACATAATACAGGATTTTTGAGACAAATGAGGTTCGTATTAAGAGAAAAGCGAGTTTACCTTTTTATGATCGTCAAATGTTTGTGTTTCGATATCATGTTCGAGGTGAACCCCAAATTTGGCATGGTAATGCTGCTTAAATACCTGAATTTGAGAAGGGGTGCGAGAACAAATGACTTCTGTAGCAGCTTCTATGTTCACTGTTCCGCGCAATGCCTGCCACACGATCGTGGCATCTCGTCCAGGCAGATCATGCATCCATAGAAGCATTGCCGTCTGAGATACCCAAAAAAATGCATATATAGTTACTTCTCCTTGTTAGTGGTAAAATTATAAACATTAATTTGAAAAGGCGAAATGCATCGACATCCCCCTAAAGTTGTTTCAGAAAACCGGATGCCACCTTCAACTTTTAAAATGACCAGTTACCCCTTTAATTTGGCAAAAATGCACCAGTTTGCCCACTCGATGACACGTGTCAACTTATGGTTGGAGAGAGAAACATCAGAAAAATGATATCCTTGAAAAATCAAACCAACCAGATTCCAACGCGTGGCTTGAGGGGGCTAACAGGTAATTTTCACCAAGGGGTAACTGGTCTTTTTGAAAGTTGAGCTTGACATCCGATTTTCTGAACAACTTTAGAGATGTTGATGTGTTATACCTCCAGTTTTCCGCTTAGTTCAGAGGCTAAGCGCTTAGAGAGATCATCAGAATACATTGTTTTGTACTCGTTCATGATTAGTGAACGCTGGGTTGCATCTCTATGAGCAAGAATATTTATAACTACAGAGGTGTCACACCCAATTCCTACCAAAACAAACAAAGATTAAAGCATTTTAAAAACCAAATACTATGTATTTATTTGCATAAATTGTGCTATAAGAAAAATTCATCACACAAGATAATATATTGCTTATCAGATAAGGTTTCACATGATCTATCATTCGCATAACTATATCAGCAAGAAGATGCAAACATAAAAAACACGCTAAATTGATTAAAATCATACTTATTGCCATTAAAAAGAACGCAAACAATGTCACGATAAATGGTCGATTAGCCCCAAAACATGACTTGCATAATGTATTCAGCCCAAAATGAAAATTGGGTATATAATTTTAAACCACAATTTGCCAACTTAGTTGAATGCGATGTGTGAGCTTATGGTTAACAACGTTGTAATTCGTTTGAATTTTTCATGTTGAAATCCAAACATTTTGGATAGGTGTGACCCAAAAAGTCAATTTGAAGGGACAAATAAACACCTACAAGTTCAATTTGACCTTACAAAACCAAGTAGAACCTGTACCAAGTTCATAGCTTTTAAAATCAAAAAGCATTGACAGTTAAAAGAACATAATTACAAACATCATCATCTAGAATTGACCCAAACCATAGTAATAAAGCAGCAGGAAAGCAAGGAAGAAAGAAAGCAACAAAAAATTGTGAAAAAATACCTTTAAAAGCACTGTAGAGAATGATGGCATCATCTCTGGGGGAAGAAAGCACCGGCGGAACATTCAAAGTCGACATTTTTTTCTCTTTAGCAAATTTCCAACTCAACTGAGTTTGAATTCAAGACCGAGACTTAGTTTACAAAAAAAGAAAAGAAATTCAAGGCAGATATTTTAAGTATTACAGTAAATGGATGATAAGTTTGTCGGTTAGTTTGTCGGTTTCCCACTTTGACTACTTATTTCCACCTACTACTCTATTCCCCACAAGTAAACTCTAAGCCATCAAAAGGATAAGATAAATCCCAAAATTGCATCCTGCTCCTCATCTTACATCAAATTATAATCCAGTCCATCAAAATTATAATCTTTCCGTTTTCATATTTATCACCAAACATTTAACGTTCACCAAGCTGGAAATTACAGGGAGGTTTTGGTATTTTCATGTGGAATTTTGATTTAATACACATTTCTTTGCCTGTGTGTGAATGAGCGAAAAATCAACAAACTATACACAACCATATACACATGACAAAAAATGTATGTGAGGTCCAAAATTCACAATAAATTATTATACAGTATGTGAAAAATCCCTTTCGTCACCAGACATAAAATTAAACCCATTTGAATCTAGTAATTCAGATTCCAACTCAAATATCGTATAATGAATTTTAATAATTATATTAATTGTTATGTATTCATTAGCAATTTAGCATATATAACATTTATGTTCGCATGTTATGATGAAGCATAAAAATAATTTAGGGGAAGTTTTATAAATGGGCTGAAAGTTAGGAACAATTTCAGCTCAAGTTTTGTGTCCTAACTTATTTGAACAATTAAGTTTCATATTTATCTTCTATACGCTCCAAAGTTTCTGTGTTCACCTTCTTTACATTCTACGCTTGTTTTTAAATTTTCTTATCTTATTTCGCCATTATCTCTTAAACTGCTCATTATTTTAACATGATGTTTTAGAGTTTTTTGTTCGTCTCAATTTTATCTTCGAAACGCCATCCATTGTGATATACTTTTTCGAAAATATTTTTTCAACTGGTAAGAAACTAGTATATAAGTGGTATGTAACAGGTAGGAAGAACAAGATGTCAATTTTGTTATGAAAGTATGGTAGGTAACACAAATACATGTCAAAAGTTTATCTCCATAGTAATAAACAAACAACTATAAGCTTAAAAGTAATGAAAATGCATTAGAAAGTGATTACAACA